>QLON01006731.1:0-10519 GCA_003313675.1 Termitomyces heimii
GGGGGGAAATGCACCAATAGCTGGTTTTTAGCTGCTGGGGAGTTTGCTATCTGGGAGTCCTCCATTTTGTGAGGATCCAGGAGGCCTGTGGGGAGGAGGAGGGCTATCTGGGGGTGGAGCAAAACCAGGGAAGGGTTTGAGTTCCAGGAGGTTTTCAGGGATCTGGGGAAGAAGTTCTGTTTATAGGAAAGTGCATATTGCAAGTGGCATTTGCTTAATGTTGCATAGACCAAGGTGGGAAGAGGGGTCCTGCAGTCTAGGGTGAAGCAAAGTGTGTAGGGTGATTTGAGGGTTTGTTAATGTAGCTGAGCATGTGGGTGGTTTCTTTGTCATTGTCATGTGCAGGACAGCTTCTTTTATATGTGAGGATAGGGAGTTTTTTCAGAACTTGTCTTCAGGTGTGGAAGGCATCAGTGCTGGGACTGAGTTGGCCTGGAGCTGTGCTGACAGCTTTATCTTATGTGCAGCCACTCAGTCAAACAGCTTGCTGATGGGGTTGAGTCTCCAGAGAATGGCAGAGGCAGCATCCAAGTTCTGTTGATGTTGTTGAGCAGGTCCTGGAAGGAGTCATTCATAGATCTTAGTGTTTCTAGAGGTTTTTGGCATTGCATGTGAAATGAGTAAGCTAGGTCCTCTGAGTCCTCAAATTTTTCTGGAGACAGAGAGAGATGGATTTTGTTAACTAGGTTATGCATTTGCCCTTGGGGATCTGGAAGATCCAAGGGGAGAAGTTTTCTTGAACTCATGAAACATCAAGATCTGGTCAACTCAGATTTTAGAGGTGGTGACAGTGGTGGATGCTCCAAGCTTTGTAGGAGAGCCTAGGCCCTTCAGGAGAAATTTGAAACTTCCTGAGGATTTTATTGCACTGCCATGCATAAGTTTCCATTTGTTCCTGCTGCCAAGGCAAAAGGCTCCTTTCAGCCTTAAACATATTCCTGTATTCAGAGGGCTGTGTAGGAGCCATGGTGGCATAAGCCATTGGAGGTTCCATGAGCAGTGGCTGCAAGTATGCAGAGGTGGTGTGGAGCAAGTACTTATATCTCCAGGATGATGCCTAAGCAGCTGCAAAGAGAGCAGTGTGAGCTGGCACTGAGGCAGGCCAGGAAACTGGGGGCATTACTAAGAGTCCTCCTGTGTAGGGCTGGCTGGGGGGGCCAAATATGGGTTAAAGAGCCAGTGCATGCTAGTTGAGCCTTGGTTCCTGATTGAGGGGGCTGCAGCATATCCTGTTGGATTCATTATCCAGTAATGATTTCTATATGGTGTAGTGGGTATGCTCACAAGGTTTTGGTGGATGGAGGTTGTTAGAGGAACTCCAATGTTGTAATTATAGATGGGTTAGCTATATTAGTTAACATTGTAGGCTATAGAAGCCTATATAGGTTGAGTGTAGGTTGCTATTTTTAGGAAATCCAATGAGTAAGAGAAGTCTTGATATTATGTTAGATCTTACTAACTCATGAGCTCACAAATATCCTAGGCCCAAGGCAATAGTATACTTCAGATCATTAGTCTAATATACTTTTTGAATCTTCTTTTGGTGTGACTAAGGTTGCATTGATTAAAAACCAATAAATTCTATTATCCACCTATTATCAGGTCCCACTGATTCAGGGGCTCACTTTGTTGAGCAGGAACCTACTAGTTAGATCTTGCTAAAAAGGAAGACTCATACAGAGACCAGGAGTTAGTGCTGGAAATTAGCACTGATTATAAGAAGGTAAAAGAAAAATACTTTTGATCTTGTATAACCATTTGTGGAAACTTAGGATTCTTGGATTTCAAGCAACACAAAATAGAGAAGAGAAAAGACTGAGAGTAGAATAGCTGCACACTTAAGCAACACTGTCTTTCTTACTACTCAGCATATCATACACTGCAGGAGATGTCAATAAACAGCAAGGGTGCCATAGCTAAAACCAGAAGCCAGACAAGGCAAAGGTTGGTCAGCACCACACTGAGAGTCACTACTTAAGCAAGTGCAAATAAAGACTAGACACAGAAGATACAGATAATAAGTAAGGCAAGAGCATGGCTGCAGGACAATGATGCTTTGACAGATATGGCAGATTCAATCATGCTGAGCACACTGAAAATAGTCCTCCTTATGCTGATAGCCAAAAAAAAAGATGCAACAAACAATATCAGGAAAGGCATAAAAGCAGTTTTAATAGAGATAGACAAACTAAAAAAAGGGGAAGGGGAGAAGGAGGAGGCAGAGAAGATGGAAAAGGTGGTATTGAAGACAATGAAGAAGGCAATGGAGGAATGCAAGAAGGTGTTAGAGAACCTAGCAGAGGCAATAGTAAAGACTGTAAATAGTGTGATAGAGCAGATAAAGAAGGTGATGGGGAGGATAGATGAGGGACAAATTATTGAGCCAGGAGCAAGGTGGAGGGGTGAGGATGGGGCTGAGGGAGGAAGGTTGGGAGGAGGAGGTGGTGGAGGATGGGAGAAGAGGGCAGATGGTGGGGATGATGAACTTTGCTCAAGCAGCATGATGGGCAGAATACAAAGATATAATCCACTGAATGAACAATAAGATAAGGCAGATGCTAATTGACAACATCAAGGGCAATAATGGATGGAAAGGACTGATAGAAAGAGAATTAGTGGAGAAGGCTAAGATTGCTATAGATATGATGGGCATCTAAGGCATGGATGGCCTGAAGGTGGACTTCTTCTCAGTACAAGCACTGAAAAATGGAGATATCCTATATGAGTTGAACTCCACAGATGCTGCAAGCTGGCTTGCTAAACCAGATGTATGAATAGCTTTCATCAACAAATTTAATGCAGGAGCAAAGGTAAAGGATAGGGTATACAATGTCTTCCTAGAGTTTGTACTAGTGACCTTGGACAATTGTCAGGGAATCACCCATTTGGAGGTTCCTTAGCCCATGTTTCCTTCTAATTTTCAGGCCTTTTCACTCTAATTCACCCACTGTCAAGCACCTTCATTGAACTCCTTACTAGCTGGATCATGGGAACAAACTTCCTCATTAGTTGAGAGTCAATGCTAGACTATGAGAAATGGATCACTTTCAATGAAGGCTTTAATGGAGCTCTTATTGAAAGTAATCCATTTCTCATGGCTCCCATGACCTGATGGCTATATGACTCATAACATGACTGTGACCATGACATCAGTCACATCGGTCACACAGCATAACAATGTCACACCATGACGTCACTATGTGACATTACATGTGACAGTCATGTGATTTGACTTTGGAATATTTTCTATTGATGGGCAAAGTGAATTTTTAGACTTATTCTCTTTGGATTTTCCTCTACCAGGTTAGCACCTCATTATTTGTATCTATTTTACCTTTATTAATACATCTTTGAATTTCTTTCTGCCAGCTGTGCAACTGAGCCACAGTCTCTAGAAGTTGCCCTTACAGTAATATTCTAGCAAAGAACTTGGAGCAAGTTGAAGACATGAACAGATTACAGCAAAGTGAATTGGTTATAGCATGGTAGGCAATAGCACTAAGGGCATGACATAAAATTCAGAAAGTAATGCACTTTATCTTATTATATGCAATGGGCAAGGAAGCAAATGGCATTATAAACAATAGCTTCATAGTAAAAGGGAAGAAGGTACTGGCAAGGAAATTGGACTTTGAACCCAAGAGGTTTTTAAAGTGCTAAAAGTATGGCAAGAATTACATTGCTAATAACTGTGAGCAGGATAAAGATATATGCAGCATATGTACTGAGAAACACAGAATTAAGTACTGCAAAGAAACTGATGTGACAAAGTTTAAATGTATTAATTACAAAGCAAGGGGCCTCTGATATAACCATTCCTCATTGTTGAGGGCATGTCCAGCCTTCATAGAGGCAAAGAACAGAGTCTCAAAAGAACACCAGAGATGAAATACAGGTTCTACCTCATAAATCAGCAGTGGACCTGGGTCCAAGTGAACAATAGCAGAGCATGAACTCATAAACAGCTCACTAATCAGATGCAGCAAATCAAAGAAGAGAGGCTCAAATATAAGATAGCAAGATAAGGCAGATTGGCAAGAGAGGAGAGAGAGCAGGAGAGAGGAACTGGAATGAAATAGGAAAAGATACTATGAGGGCATAACATCCTGACTAGGGCCAGGCTATTTACAGGTATACAGACAACTTTGGACAGCTACTACTAGGCAAACAACATATCAAGCAGTTAGAACATGAAAAGCATACTGGAAACATGGAATGAGCAGCAGGTGAATAAGCTAATAAGCTCATTGGAGGCAATGATAGCTAAAGCATGACAGCTTTTACTCAAGCTAGTTCTTCAAGAGAAGAGATGATCAGTGCAAATGCTGTCCTTAGAGAACAGAGATTGATCATTCAGCAAAATGTGGATAAGTTCTTGACTTCACAATATGCAATCCTAAACATAATGAGTCCAAAAACTGACATCACCTGCCTATAGGAATTATATTTTGACTTCAATAAGAAGTCATGAGTGACTCAGATCTGAAGACATATATATCTTAAATAGCACAAAGAGAACAATGCAGGAAAGATAAGAGCAGTGATATTAGTAAGCAGGAGAATAGCAACAGACAGTTGAAGGAGGCTGAATATAGAAAGCAGAAATGTAGTAAGCATAAGCCTGGAAATGGTGGATAAGATGGTGTGTATATTTAATATATACAATGATAAAGAACACTTAAGGAACATTTGTACTCTTGACTTCTATCTGCAGAGTGCAGAGGGCAGGAGAAATAAAGAGAAGGAATTTGTTAACATCTGGGTTGGTAACTTTAATAGGCACCATCCAATGTGAAACCATTCATGCAACTCTTACCTCTTCATGAGGCAAAATTTTGATGCAGCTAAAGAGCTCATGGTTATGACAACATGATATAGGCTACACATGGTGCTCAGGCCCTATGTGGTGATGCTGAGAGCAAAAAACACAAAGAACTTGATATACCCAGACAATGTATTTATTACTGACTCTTTCTATGAGAACTTAATACAGTGTGAGGTACTATATAGTGAACAGCTCCCAAAAGCCAACTATTTCCTAATAGTGACAGTTTGCAAGCTAGCATTAGCAAGGGTAGAAGAAGTAAAGGGGTGGAACTTCAGAGAGAGAGACTAAAACAGCTTCAAGAAGAAGCTAGGGAGGAGGCTAGAAGGAGTAGGAAAAGAAAAGATTAGGAGGAGGGAAGAAGTGGAGGAGAGATTAGACATAGTCATAGAAGCAGTGAAAAAGATAGTGGAAATAAAGATATTAGAGAGGTGGGTGATGATGGAGATAAAGGAGTAGTGGATAAAGAAGCTAACAGAGATGAAGATGAGGGCAAGAGCATTAAGCAGGGAGTTGTATAGGGTGGCAAATGTGAAGAGACACTAAGTACATAAGGCTTACTAATAGGCAAGAAATGTAAATAGCCAAGCTATAAAAAATGCAAAGCAAAAGCACTAGGAAGAGTAGTTAAAGGGAGTGAATACCAGGACAGTATGAGATGCCAAGTCTTTTGTTACAGTGCTGCTGACAAGTAGTAGATGAGCAAGAATTCTGATGCTGAGAAAATTAGAAGATGGAGAAATAGTGAAGGTGGCAGACAATTAGGTAAAGGCAGAGATATTCTACAAAGCATTCTTTATGAGCACTCTAGGCTCAGGCTAGCAGAAGTGGAGGAGAAAGGAGCTCCAAGAGAGCTAGTATTCTAATGGTTATCTATTATTAACAGGAAGATCTATATTGCAATCAACAAGCTCAAGCCATATAAAGTGCTAGGGCCAAGTGATATTCCAAATGTGGTTCTAAAGAAAACAAAGTATACCCTGGTCCCCTACCTGAGCCTAATTTTCTGGGCAATGTTCATACATAGGATTTACTCTAAATGGTGGAAAATTTTCAAAATGGCAGTGCCAAAAAAGCCAGAAAAGGATGATTATAGTGACCTAAATTCTTACCAGCCTATTACACTGATCAACATGGTTGCCAAGGTTTTCTCATCATGTATAAAGGAAAAACTGGTATATCACATAGAAAAGGTAAATTTGCTACTGAAGTATCAGTTTGGAGGCAGGCCAGGCAAATTAATAACTGACTTATTGCATATCTTACCTTTGTTCATTAGAAATGTATAAAAGAGAGGCAGGGAAATAGTAGCCATTTTCATGAACATTAAGGGAGCATTTCTGAATACAGTGATAAGAGTGCTTATGAAAAACATAAAAACAAGAGAGGTGCCAGAGGAGGTGATAGCATAGTTTAAGAAGAAGCTTAGAAGGCAGAGGATAGTGATTTCTTTTGATGACTATACCTTACTCCAAATTCCAGTGAACAGTGGACTAGATTAGAGATGCAACACATCAAGGCTCTGCTACAACTTCTACAATGTGGGGCAGATTGAAGATGCAAGGGTGGAAAAATAAGAGCTAGCAGGCTTATTTGCAGATGATGCATATATGGCAGCAAAAGAAAATAGCATGAAGGAGCTGGTAACTAAGGTGGAAGATATGATGAGGCAGAGAGGAAGTGCTAGTGAGTAGATGGAAACTCACTTCTTATTGTATGAGGTGAAGAAATTTGTGGGGATGGAGTTTATAAAAAGAAGGAAGAGAGTGAATGAGGGAAGTGGGGAGTTGAAGCCAGTAATGAGACACAAAATTAAGGTCTGTGGTACTATGATCAAGATTGAACCAGCCTATAAGTTCTTGAAAGTCATCCTGAATCAGAAACTGCACTTCAAAGAGCATGCAGCTTATATCCACAGAAAGGGAGCAGCAGTTACAGTATAAATATGCAGGCTAGCAAAGGTCAACAAAGACATCAAAGATCCCCTAGTTAGATGCCTGTATAAAGTAGTTATAGCACTGACTATGCTATATGCTGCAGATATATAGTGCACACCAGATATAGAGATGGAGAAAAAGACAGTAAAGGACATGAGGAAGGTTATGGAAAAGCTAGTTAGAGTGCAATGGACAAGTATGTTGCAAATAATGAATGCCCTGAGAATAACATCATTGAATATGCTGGAGGCCCATGCTAAGCTATTGCCAATGGACTAAAGGATCAGGCAGATATGTGTGATGGCAGCAGCAAGAATTACAATGCTGCCAAACTCACACTCATTATACAAGCCAGTAAACAAGGTGGCCCACTTCATTAAGAAGCATAAGTTTCTACTATACTATGTGTTGAAGGTGTAGGGCCATTTACTAAAGAAGATAGAAATTATAGCAATGGTCCAATTAGAACCAGACTGGAAATGCCCTGTCAACATTGTAATAAGAGAGATAGCAAAAAAGGCAGAGGCAAGAGAGTGAAATAATAAGGCAAACATATAAATATATATGAATAGATCTGAGTTCAAGAGTTATATAAGGGCAGTAGTAGTACTTTATTAGGGAATAAAGAAGGCAAAAGTACTGAAAAAGCATTTGGAACTAAAAAAAAAAGCACACAGTATTTGAAGGAGAGTGCATAGAGCAGGTGTTGGGCTTTAAGTTGCTGAAGAAGAAAGTGAGAGGCTAAAAAAGAATTAGGACTGCAATAATGGAAATGAATAACCAGGCAGGCCTGAGAGCTCTAAGGGCCCCAGGAGAGAAAATGGCAAAGTAAATTATGGATAAGATGTTGGAAAGAATCTGGAAGGTCAAGGAAATAGATCTAGATGTAGACATATCAATATACTGGACTCCTAGATATATAAGCATATTAAGCAACAAATGAGCAGATGAGGAAGCAAAGCATGTGGCAAAGAGCAAAGGCATAGAAGCAAGAAGCATCCAATTCCTGAGGAGGCTCTTGAGAATATTAAGAGCTGCAATGCTGGCCACTTATAAGTAACAATGGAGAAGAGAGGCAGAGAAACAAATATATATTTTGCCTAAGTTTGCAAAGTTATAGGCAATAAACTCTAATGCACTCAGCATGAAAGCTATTATCTAAACCCTCATTAGCATATCATGCAGACACACATCAATTCTGATACAACTGCATATAGAGCATTGCCTACTATAATAATACTTGCACTGCTCTAAGAAAGCTGAGATATTAATTTGCTTAGCATGCCACCAGAAGAATGAAATGGTTAAGCATTACCTATTCCACTGTGGCACATTTTGGAGGAAATACTGCAAGCTTACTAAAGTAGTGAACTTAGGTACAAAAGCCTTGAGTAAGCTCCTAAGTAATGCCAGATTAGTCAGAGCCTTATTTCAATATATTAACTATATAAGGCAACTCAAGAGGCTTTATAGAGACCTTTTTATTACTAAAGATGCAACTGCCACTAAGCCAGATAGAAGAAGGAGGGAAGGAAGAGGTGGGGAGAAAATTGATGCATGCATGCTATTATACTAATCCTTTAATTTATAGTAATAATGCTAATGAAGGCATAATATAGTCCAATGCCCCAAGTCTAAGCATAATATAGCACTCACACTTGTAACAGCCAATAGTTTAAAGAGTTTAATAGAATAGTAAAACTATATAGAAGTCTAAATAGCAGTAGAACTTGATATAAGGCACAGCCCCAGCAGGTATAAAAGAAATCATTATTATTATTATCAAGAAAGTAGAAGAAGGAAATTATTAAAAACAAATAGAAGATATAGAGAAATGGAAATGGAGTTAGGGAGTTAGAAAGGAAAAGTAGTGTAAATGGAATTAAAGACAGATAATAAGGAAATAGAGTTAAGATGAAGAATATAGAGTCAAAATAGAGGATGTGAGTAAGTAAATAAAATGAGAGTAGAACTAAACTGGAGGAAAAAGAGAAGAAGAGAAATAAAGAAGAATGGATTGAAAATAAAGTAGAAGGAAGAGGAGAAAGTAAGATGATGAAACAGAGCTGAAGGGGGGAAATTGAAAAGATTTGGAAGATTGGAGCTGAGTCAAGGCTAAAGAAAAGAGATGGAGTAGAAGAAAAACTTAAGGAGCTAGAAATAGAGATGAGAAAAATAGATGAGATGAGGCAGAGATAAAAAAAGAGTTGAGAAAGATAAAAGAGATTGATTTGGAGATAGAGATGTAGAGAAATGAAGTAGAAAAAGAATAAATGAGAAAAACTAGGAGGAATGGAAAAGACTGGCAAAGAAGGAATAGAGGAAAAGGTGACAAAAACTGGATAGGTAAAAAAAGAATAGAAACAGAGTCAGGAAAAAATAAAATGAAGTAGATAAAGTTAGGGATGAAGAGGAATAAGAAAGTTTATAGAAATGGAGAAGAGAAAGGAAAACTGGAATAGATTGAAAAGTCAGAATCAAGTCAAGTTATAAAAAGCTTGAGCAAAATAAAATAGAAATTTGAGAGAACTAAAGAGAGTAAGAAAGAGTTGTTAAAATAAAAATAAGATAAAATGGAGATAAAAAAAGTTGAAATAGAACAAAAAGAAATTGATTTAGAGATTAAATAGATGATAAACAAAGAGGCAATAAAGATAAGGAGAAATTAGATAAGAAACTAAATAATTATTAGCATTATTGAAACTACTATACTAATTACTGGGGCCTTTTTTAAGTACTTACAAGATATCTCAGGTGTTGAGAATGATTGTATATTAGAGCTAATTAAGTAGCAACAAGATCAAGTAGTAGGCAATTATGTAAAAGATAGCTCTTGCAGGATAATTTTGTGAGTGGCATTTGGGGTGTTAAAAGTGATCTTGTGGCAGTTTGAGATAAGATATATAAATATTTATATAGCCTTAACACATTGTAGTAGTAGTTGTTAAATTAAGTTATCAAGAGAACCTACACTAACTAGGCTGCAGTAAGGTTGGACTAGGACTCATCAGTGTTAGATATTATTTACTTTAAAGGCCAGTTTGAATAAGTAATCACCTCTAGTATCTATGATATTTCAATAGTATAACTCATATCTTAATGCTAATAAAGTCTTTATTTAATCTATTTTGCAATTTCAAAGTTAATAGAAACATACTCTTTATCTCCTAGCTGCTTAACTCTTCTTTAGAGTTCATTAACTAAGAATGTCTTTTCTAGGATGTGTTTTAGTGTAAAGTGATACTAGATTAGAATAGTATCTATCTAGCAGTTAATAGTTGCATTAGATTTCATACTTAGATTAAATAATATTTCCTAAATATATTTTTCATTAGTTTCTACTATTAATTTTCTGCATTCTATCAGCCATTATTTGCATGTGTTTGCATTTAATATAAGCCAAATAATTCTCTTTCAGGCTGTAAAAATCTATTTTCTTTCTTATTTAATAATATAGACTCAAAGCAATACCTCATTTTAGAGTTATTTTTATTTACTTGGTAGATGTAAAATTCCACTGCCTTTTATAAAGTATCTAGCTAATACAACTCTAGCAGCACTTTCATAATTTAAGAGTTTTAAGGCTGGTGTAGTCATCAAAGCCTTTTTTTGTGTTTGTATTGCTTTTTCTTACTCTTTTCTACATTTAAATGGAATCTTTGTATATATTAACTTGTTTATAAAATTACAATTTTGCTATAATCCTTTATAAACATGCAATAAATGCATGCTCATCATTTTTAAAAAAGAATTTACA
>QLON01006748.1:0-24703 GCA_003313675.1 Termitomyces heimii
GATAAAATGAAGGTCTCATTATCTAAGCATAAAGTTAGGTTTTTATTAATAGTAGCAGTGAATATTAACTTATTCTCAATGGCAAAAAAGACTTTGCATTCTTAAAATGTTACTATAAAGCCACAATGTATATAGAAGATAGTAATAGACAGTAATTATTGATTAATTCAGATATAAAAAGAATATTAATAAAAATAATATTGTTAAGTAGCCTTTTATTATAACTCTTCCTTCATGGCCTGAATCTAATTGACTTCTTTTTAATTGAGTATACTATAGTATTATTAGCAAGATGTATTAGCACTTTCTAAGATTTAAATAAGTCTGGTAAAAACTATTCTTGATATAGCATCATAGAACTCATAATGCCTGAATTTGTATTTTATAAAATGTCAAAAAAAGTAGTTGTCAATAGAGAAAATCTATAAACTGCAGCATTAGCTTTTATAGCAGGGCTATTATAGCCGTTCTTAACTTTTAGCTTATTAGTAGCCTTAGCTGCATTAGCTTTTACATTACTATGGCACTCTTTCCTCTTTTTCTGCTTAGAGCTAAAATCATTCTTTTTAAGTAATGTATATATGGCAAAAAGTATAAGGCATTTGGTGACTTTGTAAGTACTATTGCAAATGTAATATGTAATAGACTTAGTAGTAATAGCAATATCATTCTCAGCCATGGCTCATTGAATTTTTTTAGTTTAAAAGACTTCTTCAACAGCATTGTTAGAGAGATTGTTTAGTATAAGCACTAAAAGTATGAAGGAGGCATATTTCTTGCATGGAAGGACATAAAGCATAGCCATTAAACAGAGCTTAGCATTAAGCATTTCTAGAGTATAGGCTGGTAATATAAGTTCCTTAGGTCTGATAATTGAGGCAGAACAATGGGTATGAATATGCTATATAATACTCTTGACTTAAATGCAGAGCTGTGTGAGTATCTTGTTTTTGCAAAGATATATATTTAACAAGTTACTTAGTGAGTTAAAATGAGCATTTAATGCTGATTTAGAGTGTATTTTCTGAAGTTTCTCTTATATAAATGCTGGCTTAGTTCAAATAACATCAATATAAATTTTGTTTTCTTCATCTAAGCTCTAGTATATCTCATTAGCTGTGCAATTGCTGCATAGCTGATAGGAATTATAGACATTGATCAAGTTCACATTGTTAAACTCAAGAAATAGTAGAAACTCTTTGTTTATTTCTATGCAACCAGACAATCAGTATGTGGTTCAACAACTATTTCAATTCTTAGACTGTTACATGCACATCCACTGGCAAGCAACAGTACAAATACTACATTACCTGAAGGGAACTTAATTTCTTTGACTTTGTCTGGGAGGCAATGTGCCTATTGACCTTATTGAATTTACAGACTCAAACTGAGCAAACTGCCTAGATTCCAGAAGGAGTGTAGGAGGATATACATAGTCATTGGGAGCCAAGTGATGTTGTGAGTGTCAAGGAAGCAAAAGACAGTAGCTGCATCATGCAAAGCAGAATATATGCCAGCATTTGAGGCAGCGCAGGAATACATCTGGCTACAGATAGTCATGAGCGTGTTGGGACACTTCCTGATTGGGGCAACTACAATACTCTGCAACAACAATTCAGCCATAAACTTATTTGAGGATTTCCTCCTGCACTTAGACGTAAAGTACGTCGATATCAAGTATTATTTCTTGCAAGAACAAGTATTTCCTGGAGAAATAACCATGCATTATATAAATACCAAGAACAACGTCAATGATATATTTACTAAAGCTCTCTCATCACCACAATTCACTTAACTCTGGGATATTCTGGGTGTCCATTGAGGATTCTACATGAGAAAGAGCAACTACCACATGTTATGGTGAGGATGAGTGTTGCAAGCCTGATGCAAGGCACTATAAGTGTGCCAGCCACCCTTCATCATTTCACGGGGACACACATAACCAGTTGAAAGGCTCTCTTTAGCGTAGCGGTATGAAATTCATCCAGCTTCGCGGAAGGCGACAGTCCCGAAGCAATGGAAGCTTTGATTGACGAGAAACTAGGGTTCTTTATGCTGAGAGCCCGCGATATAACGTTCCAGAAGATTTTCGGTGCTTGTGGCACCATCTATCTACCAATAGCGGATGTGACGTCGTTGTTAAGTCTGCAACAAAAATGTTTACTCATGCTAAGTATGAAGCGAATTGGAGCAATGGAGGCCATGGGACTACGATTGGTGGTATCATTGTCGACAGCGGATGATTTAAGTCGAGCAAAGCAAATCACCGACGAAGCTTCCTACTACAGACGTTGAAACGATCACGGGTGCAGAGGTGTGGATCGGCGCAAAGATGATTTGATATACTTTCTGGGACGTAAGTGATACTTTCCTTTGTCTTCGTAACTATTTCATTTGCACCTCCTGTGCCCCTTCAGATATTTAAGGAGAAGTCATCCACAACTAAAGTTAGGTTTGATATTCCACGTGTTGGCGCCTTTCTTGCACCGAATAATGTATGGCTTCTAACGCGAAGGTGTGAGTACTCAATGTGTCTAGACGGGCGTTCTAGTGTTGCTGACCCGATATAGTGGAAACTCTCTCGCTCCGTGTAGAGTGGCATCAGGATAATACAATGGAAGTTGCTCGATACCCGAAGTACATCCTCAAGTTGCTTGGGTTTCGTTCTTCCCATGAAAACGGCTACAAGACTGCTCAAAGGGCTATGGTTGCGTTCTCAGTTTTGTTTTCAATGGCGGGCCGGGAGACGTCGTTGTTAACAATCTAAGCTCTTTGTGAATGTCGGGGATGTCCATTCACTAGTCATCTATCCAGAAGCACCACAAATTCGATGCTTACGGAAGAAGAGCGTATTGCCGCTGGAGGAACGCAGGACCTCCCTTCGCGTGAGCGCTGGCATCGAGCACATCGCTTTGTCCCCATTGTCCTCGCGCAGGCTTGGTCTCATATTTGTTTGCCAGACGATATCATTGAAGACTTCGAGTTTCACATTTTTGAAACTGTATTTGAGTCAAGAAAAGGTTGGGGGATGAAGTATTTCAAGTGCAGGGTTAGGCAGAGTCTGATCAATCCCAACAATAAGCATGTTGCCGCTCGAGGCAGATATGAGCTACGATTATATGTTCAAGCCTACCCGTTTCTATCCTGTCTTGCGCCATATTAAATTTCTTTCGTCACCAATTCAAGAGATGTCTTCTTGCCTAGTCACGTGAGTTCCTCATTTTTCGTGATTTTGACTCGGAAGTGTGTTTGATAGATATCTGTCTTTCCTTCGAAGAATCTTTTGGTGATACCCCTGAAAGAGGTGCCAATGTATTGAATGCTAAAGTACCTGTCGTCCGTCCCTTCAATAGCCGTATGAGCCTCACCCATCAAAATAGGACGCCAGAAAGCTCGTTTCTGGAACTACAAAAGGAACACATCGAATGCATGAAAGTGGCTGCCAGCAAGTGTTTGATATGGACTTCCCGTCACAAATGGGATGTAGGGGAGAAGCTCGTCCTCGTCCTCCACCTGTGGCGTTGGGTGACCTAGGCTCCTGTGTAATATACCATAAAGGTTTCCTTGACGTGAACCGGGGATTCTGCGATCTTTAATAACCGCTATCGTAGCGTCATTTCCAGAACACTCCGGTGTTAATCTCAGCTTCACGGAAGGGAACTTAGCTATAGCTTCTTCCGGAAACAATTGGCGTGCACTAGGGAAGGCGAGGATTTAAGAACTGTTCTCTGTATCAAGAAACTGACTCTACTTCCCAAGCCCTATGACCTTGTTCAACCTCGATAATCTCTGTCGCGATGTAGAAGACGGGGCGTACCATTGTCCGGGCTGTAATGTTCCATTCACAAGGAGGTCGAATCTCCGTCGACACTTTGTAGTCCGTTCGTTACGTTTTTTGTCTTGTTTAAGTGACTTGTTCATGATCTCTATTGATCCAGATACGCGTAACTTGCCGTTTAAGTGTAAATCATGTGAAAGTCGATTCTCTCGCAGGTGGGTTGTAACTCGAACACGATTTCAACTTGCTGCTCACGACTTCAAGTAGCGATGAGTTGCATTATCATTCTATTTCTTGTACAGAGAATCGTTGGCAAGGTGCAACCAATCTGAACCTTCCTATAATCCCGACATTCTCCTCGAACCTTTCTTTTGATGTCACAGAGCCTTTACAGACAGACGCCACCAGTCCTTTTCTAGCTCAAGATCCGTTCCCTATACTCCAGACTTCACCCGCAGGTCAAGTCACAGACCAAGCCTTGAAGACTTCATGTCGTGCCTCTCCTCACCTAGTGGCGATGTACTAGAAGAGTTTCGAACGTCTTACGACCGATCCAGAGTATTGAACGATGTGTCGGATTTGATGTACATGGTGTGTGACAATGCTCTTAAACTCGCGGTATCCACTTGAAAAGTTGTTCCGATCAATAGAACTCCAGTTCAGCCAATGTTTCTCCTATTGTGCATCATTCGTCAGGGATTCGAACTGGTCTGTATCCTCGGAGAACTTTTCAGCCCTATTCCACTTCGAACAGACGTAAAAAAATGAAAGACAAGCCGATTTACACACGCCGCCAGGTTGATGATATGTTGAGTGCGGTTACAAATTGTGTTGTCTGGGTAATGGTGGGTACCACGAGTCTTCCCCTGGGTGTTTACCGACCAGTTTCCACAGGAGGAAGTATTGAAGCGTGTTGACGCAAACGCTACAAACGAGGACAAAACGTCCGATCCTCTGAAAGATGTTGTGGTTTCGGCAGAAAGTTCCAATGCCGGACTTCGCTAGTTACTCAGTGATACTCTCCCATGCCTCTTCAACGGTCTACAAACAATTATTGATGAAAGAAACAAGGCTGATTAGTTTGGCCTTTATCTACAAGTTGGATGGTGACGAAGTATAGCAGCCATGATTCACTAGTTCTCATCCCCAATGTATCTTTAACAATTACATCAGGATGCGACAAAACATGTTGTCTGGATCTCATGGATATTCTTTGAATACAATTGCATCGATTCGTTGAACAAGAGCACTTAGGGAATACAGAACTCTACCTGTGGATTCAAAACTGGATTCCGGATGACCTTTCCCAATCAATTGTGAGTGATAAATTGAGTGTTGACTCCTCAACCTCGTGACGTAGTTAACCTTTGGATACTGGATACTAATTGAACACGTAATGCGAAGTAGAGGCTGTAGAGATGCAGAAAGGATTGTTGAGTAAGGAAGGCTACTCTGAGATCATGCTTCGCAAGCATTGATCTTAAGGGAGGGAAAAGGAGATACAAGAGGGGATGGGCTCGTTCAAGAAACTCTATGGGTCAGAACTCCTGTGAATACAAGATGTTATTTTTACATAATCAAGCAATCTTGTATTTGTGCATTCCAATACACACTACTTACAATGTATGACTAATATCATCAACCTATGAAAAGCTAAAAAGATGGTTGCGTGAAATTTCTGCTTGGAGGCAGGATTTATAGGATTGCAGAATGTGTTTGTTGAGAGTGACGATTTCATGCTATGTCAAGCATTGTGATGCTATAAATTTGTTCCTACTCTGATAGTACCACATTACATAGTTTCTATCTAGAACGCTACAAGAATTCATTGTGCTGCACAACAGCTAAACTACTACATGAGATGCACTCTAATGGCACCATTCCACATGGCTCATACCTGTATGGCGCCACCACACCTGTCCGGCACCTGCTGGTTATGCTGTACCGGTCAATATATGGAACTGTGTTGAAGGTAATGTCATATGACAAGAAATCCTTGACACTCATCATACATCATGTATGATTATCATTATGGATTATTCACATTTCTCAATTTGAAGCACATTTTACTAAGCTATGTCTCAGTATGTTAATAGGGGTATATTTGTACCAAATCATCTGAAGTCCGAGTCATTCTTGATTTGTTGACTTCAGGTATGTTTACTTACCTCTTAACAACATATATATTTAATGCCATTCTCGATTCGTTGACTTCAGATCAAATATAAATCGTTACCATAAAATTCACTTGCGCTATACATCATGCGTCAAACTGTCCTTTTTGTAGATGAACGTAGTCCTGTAGACACCTATGTCCGCTCGTATCCATCATTCATGGTGGCAAATATAACAATCAGTTGTTCGAGGCATAAAATGAATACAAGTGATGCCTCACTCTGGAATCATTATTGATGGTAACGACCAACACCTATTTTTGTTGAGTACAGCCTCTTTTTTCTCCTTCAGGTTAACAGTCATGGAGGGTTAAAAAGTTCAGCGCAGTTTATAATGACGCCACCAACCCACCCCTTGGCACCTCTTCGAAATCCTCACAACTAATAGTGATTGTGGTCTCAGCATCACTGAATATGAGAACTTGGCTTGTTTATGGCAATCCAGCCCCAGCATACAAGAGAAATAGTGTAATCAAAATAAAGCGTAGGCACTGGTGAGCACCAATAAATGCTTTTTAGAACAAAATTGATCAGAGCGTCCAAGCATTTCTACACAACAGAGTGAGGTCAAGCCTCCTGACGCTATTTCAACAAAGAGATCATCGAAAAGTAGAAGGCGCCCAAAAACATACATAGATCATTACCAAACACCGGAGTCGAGATCGCTGCAACAATCATCGTCAGGTTTAGAGATCGGTGAATTCACCTTGAAACGTCCTCTTGTAGACAACATCGAGTGTCCTCCAAGGAAACGAGCACGTGGAAATATGGCTCCAGTTCAAAAACAGAGTGAACGACATGATTCCACAAATGTTTCAGCGGAAACTGTACAAGAAGAGGAAATATCAGAAACTGAGAAGCATTTCGGTAGTTGTGGCATGGAGTCAATCATTTTATATCCAGCCACACGAAGGAATCATAATCATACATCGTATTCATTACGACATCAGCCAGCCGTCATATGCGAGAGCAAGGAGGCGGGTTCATTTCCAAATGCGATGGGAATTCCCTACTTGTTACCGCAAGATATTTCTTCTAGGACCGAATGCTACTCCAATCGGGTTTCATGTACCCAAAGTACCCAAAGGACTCAATCACCAGGCGACTCATTGTCAAATTATGAAACAATTCCGGACATTGTTCGTCCGACTATCCAGAATTTGTGCATCGAAGGAGCCGAGGGATCACCTAACTCTAGTCCATTGGCAAAGGCGATCCGGTGGCCATCACCTCCCTTTTTGTACAGAGACAACCATCCTTCAGAACCTGTTGGTATGCCGAGCGAAGTGGTTCGACAAAGCAGGGAACTCGAAATTTCGACAAACCCCCATCCCTCCTGCAATCTTTGGCACCTTCCTTTGACCACAGAGGTCGACTGGTTATTCAGAGCGATACCTTTTTACAATGAAGCTGATAGCATGAGGAGAAGACGAAGAACTATAGGTTTTATACACGCGAAAGAACTAAGGGGATGGGAGAGACTGCCGGAAAACGTATTCAACAAGCAGGCATTAGATGTTTTAGAGTCGTTCTCATTTTAAACAATAACAAACCATTTCATCATGATTCTACGCGCGCAACATCCATTCTTGTAGACTATGAACATAAAATCAATCTGACAAGTACACTTGACACGGAAGTTTTGCCTCTTGTCAATCGAGCAAGAATAGAAAAAACACACCAGGCACTGCCAGGAATCGAACCTGGGTTTCGAGAAATCTTCTTTATCAGAATCTCGAGTGATAACCTCTACACTACAGCGCCTGTGATTTATGGTTACACATGCAAGTTGGAATTAGAATCGGAAAGCCTTTGAGACAATCCGAAACCAGATCAACTGACAATACAGTCCTCCTTGAAACTCAAATTATACATCGTTTTATCTACTGTCTTTTCAATTTTCTTCCAGTCCGACCGCCGCTGGATGAATTCATAAACGTCCTGTCAATATCATCAGTATCCATCACTATTGCGAAAGAAAAAGCAGCACACCTCAGGTCTGTAGGCACCGCCGTACCGTGTTACGTCACGAACGATCTGCGCAAGATCCTTAGCATCCTCGACAACGTAAACATGACCCAGCATCTTCAAGTGGGAGAAATCCGAGATGATCGAAGCAACCTAAGGACACTGTGTAGAGTAAACGAAGAATTGACATTCTAATCTCCGAACCTTGAGAGATGAAATGAATGTATAATAGGTATTCAGATCCGCAATGACGCGGAACCCGCCATTGAGCGAAATGATTTGGCGCTTGATGTGTTTCTGAAGAACGCTAAAGCAATCAACAGTGCATGACCAACTTTACTCTTCTTGAAAGATACGATAGCTTACGCTATAAGTCGAATACCAACTTCCTGATAGAAAACTTCGAGCACCTCCTTGCTCGTGCTCCCTTTCAACAGATTGCAGTGCGTTTCCAAGCATTTGATCGCTTCAGAACACCCACGCGTGGGTCCTAAATCCAACGGGCCATCATCAGGATAATACTCGCGTGGTCCTGTCAGCGTCACGAGAATATGCTCGACCTCGGGGAAACATTGAGCCGAATAACGCGGTGAGGTTGGTGACATCACACACTTGGTTCATGAGGACCTCGGTGCCGGCGTTCAGCCCACCCGCGACAGAATCGTCCAACGCATTCTCGAATCGCTTCTTCTCCCGCACAACAGCATTGAGGAAGTCCGTACGATCAATGTGATGTGCCTTGAGCCCGATTTCGAGCATTGGTCATGCAGATTAAAGAAAGTCCAGGACTCACCAGCTCTTTGTCAAAATACACCTGCACCATCGACTGTATAGTGTCACCAATATGTACAAGCTCAAAAAACTGCAACAATGGCGCGACACTCGTCGTCACCTCATGCTCTGCAGGCTTATACTCTCGCATCTGCTCCGTCGCTCTGAAATTTCGTGTGTTAGTAACCAGGCTTTAATTATCCTTAACTAAACGAGCGTACTTGGCAAAACCCTTCCGGAGATGCTCATCACCAAGTGCCCCGAGCATGAGGATGAACAACTCCTCAATGGTGTCTCGGACACGGTGCCCGTAGTGCCCCGGATACCCAGCGAACGTCTCGACGCGCTTGAGAGCTTCGCGATCAGCGTGAATTACTTCTAGCGCCACGTCAAGCGAGAGGAGAAGCTCGAGCTTGTTTTCTTGCGCCGATGATGCTGAGACGAGCGTCCGCGACGGGGCGGAGGAGGGTATAATCGGATGAGGGGAGATACATAAGCCTATGTAAGCAGAGATAAATATGCAGTCATTAACATAAGCCATCATGGAGCCAGATAGACATACCGCTCTTCGTAGCCCGTGCATCTGACTCCTTCTCATCGCCAACCTTCGTCTCCTCATCCTCATCCTCGTCACCATTTCCAACTTCAAACACCGTGCTTCCTTCCACCTCAGACGTCTTATACACACTTCCGTTCCCATGCTCTCCCGCACCAGCACCCCACCCCGTCTTGCTGACCCCACCACTATACTTCTCGGCACCGCCATCGCCACTGCCTCCCCATCTTGTAGGATTCAACATTGCGATACCTTGCACAGCAGCTGTACCGCCGCTGACGATTGCTCCGCCAACTGCGCCGACGGTGCGGGGTACTATGGTCACAGGGAGGAGGAGCACGGAGGTAAAGGAAGCTAGGACGTTCCGCTTAATTTGAGCGGGATTTTGAGAGGTCAGGAAGCGGGGCTGGGAGGTGTGTTGTTGGTGGTACCGTTGCGTTTCGAAGGATGAGGATAAGGAAGTCGAGCCATTCATTGATGGGGGAGCGTACGTTGCAAGCTGTTGTGAGGATGAGTGGGAGGTTCGGAAAAAGGGGGGAGTATTTACCTCCAGATCCCATGCTTTGCAGATCATACCAAGGACGTTCTTAACGGACTCGGTTTCCTCATCAAGGTATTCATCCATATTACTCTCAAACATCTGATACCTGTTGGTAGTGAGGAAGGTAAATTGTAATAGGGGTATCACTCACACTACGTCTTCGGCATTCGTGTATGTGATTATGTCTTCTGGCTTTACGACACCCTTGTCCCGAGGTGCTTGTGATACGCGCGTCAGGACCTCCACCATACGCCAGGCTTCCTTGAATGACGCAGCAGTTGCTTGGAGGAAGATGGAGGAATTGGTGGCGGCGCGTGCTCGTGTTAAAAGGGCCGTTATATATTCTCCAACCTGTATAGTATCAGCAGAAGCAAGACGGTAGAGAGCAACTAAAGAACGCACCACGTCATTAGCGACGCGTTCTGCAAACAAGACTAGGACTTGCGCTGCTGGTGGAAAGACCCGAACAGCCCGCGACCCATGTTCCTCAATAGCTTTCAATACGCCTCCCATAAACTCGTCCATCGCGTTAAAATCCAGGGCGCCATCAGCCCTAAATTCCTAAGTTCCAATACGCGCGCGAAGCCTTACAACTTACGTGAAATTAGCCAGGGGATCCCATTGACCTTGTACATAAAAGATTTCGCGCTTCTCAGCCCACATCTTTCCCATTTCCCATTCAGCAGCTTTCCCAGTCCACACCTCCCAGCTAGACTCTGCGGCTTCACGCATGCCCTCTTCATCCCCACATCCATCTGCAGCGTCAAATGCCGCGAGAAGCCCCGCGTCGAAGCGATCCATCGCGGTCTGTAGCGCCTGCCGAAGGGTAGACCATGATCGAAGTGGCTGGATAGCCGGAGAGAGGAATAGAGCAAGAAGGTGTAAAGCTTTCGCTCGGGTTCGTAATGGGAGGTCGTCACCCTGATTTTGCGGAGCGGACGACGTGAAGGGGGTTTTCGGAGATATAAAGAAGGTAGAAAGAGTCGATAATATCAAATGGGGAGCTGTTGAGCGTAATGCCAGTGCAAGGGGTTTCAAAAGGTTGTGTGCTCGGACATATGCCGTCCGTTTAGTCGGTGCGATTGGAAACGACAGCGAGATCGGAGGTGGAATACCAGATCCGGCGACAGGTTCCGCTGTTGCAAAATCACCAAAATCGTCGTCGTTAGACACGGAAAGCATTGGTGGTTGCATGGAACGCGTCACTCCGAGCTGATCCCTTTGCGCATTCTCAAGATTGTCGAGCACAACTTCGAGACCGTGTTTCTCTATTCCCAGCGCTGCCCATCTATGATTCCAGAATTCGTCATCATTAACTAGCGAGTTGAGTGCCCTGAAAGAGCGTGCGTATGCGGGAACATCAACGATTGGAAGGAACGAGAGAATGAGTTGATGTAAGTCTGTTGGTAATCGTCCGATGAGGGCTGCAGATGGGCTAGTCTTGGGGGCGGCCGTTCCGCTGCGCAGGAGCCGTGCGCCAGAGGAAGCATACAGACGGACGGGCTCGAGCGTCGCAAATTTGTCCATGCAACCCTCGTCGGAAACAGCGAGCAGCGCAGGAAATCATTCTGATCGTTGTTGACAGTCATGTGATCGACAATGTTTGACTTCAGATTTCAGATCACTGGAAACACCAAGTGCTACGATTCAGTCAGTAATTATGAATAATGAGCCACTTGTGATTGATGTGGTCGACGAAAACAACATGGTCTGGAGATTTGGAGGCCAATCAAGTTCGACCTTCGTCATGCTGAGATCGAGGATTGTTCCTGGGGAAAAAACGCATAGATTTCGGATGCTGATCGCCCTTTTTGATTTCGAGATACCATCTGTACCTGGTTGGAGGATCGACTGCGTGCGCTATAGTCTCAAGCTTGGAACGACAAGGTCGCCTCAGGATCGATCTTTAGACTGCGTTCATGAGGAGGCAGGGTCGACTCGCTCCGGAAGTCAGTAGTTGGGAAGCAGTCCAGCAGTCACCCTGTCGTCGAGGTCGCCCAAGAAAACGTCAGTCACATTATTGCTAGGTGGATAGACTGATTAATGTCGGATAGGTCGAATATCACGACAAATGTCAAAATGCGTCTTTCAGACGCGATCATCGCGCCAGTCACGTGTATGAACAAGTCATTTCACCCATCATTGTGGCGAAGATCAGGATTCAGTGTTCAAGTCTTGAATTTTTTCACGAATTTGGTAAGCCAAGTGGGCACATGCGTGCGACTTTGTGAATCATAGGAAGTCCACTAGCAGCCCATGAATACTGGACTCACGCGAATGAAATGAGAAAGCGCTCATGCACATTGAAATTCCAAGAAAGTTCCAGAGATGAACAACAACGGTGTCCTGGGAGAACAATCACATTACAAGTGTTTGGGATGGCCGCCTGTTTTAGGAAATGATGTCCGGTTAGAACATTGATTCGCCACCCCAGAATGGCCACTTTAGCCACGTGCATACAGTGAGCCACAAGTCAATTTGAGCGGTCAGAACGGACACTGTCCTTTCTTCTCGTCTACCTTTGCGTCTATCTACAAGCAAGCCCAATGAGCCTGGAGGAAAGCACGTCGCTAGCCCCGAGAGACAAGCCAAGTACGCTCCATGACAGATAGGATTATTCTTTCTCAAGAATAATGCCATACAGATATCAGCCACACTAATCATCCAGAAACAAGGTATAAAATCTGGCTTGTATTCTATGGAGTAGTCCTCCTTGTTCATCTGAGAACAGCAAAAAAACGAAGAAAGTACGGCAAAAAGCCACAACTACCCACGCACGAACATCACGAGCTAAGCAGAAGGCTAGAGATGGTGACAAATTGGATGACCCACGCAAGATCACAAATACAGGCCGTACGAATCAGACTGACCCTACTGACCGAAGAAAAGCCCTTTGTGACGATGAATGGGCCGCCAGCGTTCAGCCGCACATCGTCAGATGCAAGGCCTGCCAAAAGCCGATCAAACTCGATGTTCGATACGGTCAATATTATCGTTCTAATTGGAATAAGCACAAAGAATCGTGCAAAAAGATAAAGGAGGCTAGGAAGAAGAACGAGGTGAGAAACCTCTACTTGAATGTGACGAGCTGACTGTGATCTGTCCCCCCAGGCTATAACGATAGAGGCAAAGAGGAGCAACGATGGAAATATGTGTTCACACATGGATATCGACTCGGACAGACAGTCAAAGACCGAACCAGGCGTCACCAGAAAGGATTCCCCCAACGTCACATCGGTGCCAAAGATGGCCAACGCATTTCTCGTTGCAAGTAAGTCAACCATCCTGCTTTGAAGCAAAGGTCTTGACCTTTCTTTACCTTTTTTACAGATGCCAAAAGCGAGAAGCTACCACCCACCAAGTTCGTCGAGAATCCTTTCAAGAATGTCAAGGAAAACGTGGGGGGTGTCCCACCTTATCTCACATACAAATTTGCGAGGTATACCTCTCGTGATGTCATTATGCTGGACCAGTCTGTCATTGAGCTTTTGGCGGCACATCGTGAACACTTAAATCGTGAACCCTGATGGTGCATTCAACATTTCAATATGATCAGCGGGGGAAAGGAAAAGGTGCAGATCTAGATGCTCATCAAACATTGTTGGCAAGGCGAGCTTACCAGAAGGTAGTCATCTATTCACGAGACTGAGAAGAGATATCGCGGCGATTAATCTAAGTTTTCGAGCATTTCTTTAATGTGACTGTTCAGGGGCTAAGTTTTGAGAAATAATGTTTCACCATGTCTAAAGACAATGCGAGTTAAGAAATACATTCTTGACCTTGCGGTTATTCCAGACGCATAGCTTCATGAAGTGGAAGTTTCATACTTTTTCATGCTTGACGGTAGGCTTCAAAGAGAAGATCAGTTTGTCGTTACATAAGCGGGTCATTCTACTCGTCATTACGCGTCTATTCCTCTACTATATTGATGAAGTTGTTTGATATAAGAAGCAAAAGAAAGTGATTAATAAAATGAGTCATAGTCCATACGGACGTCATCATCATCATCAACAGATAAGGGTGGCAAATGCGGATACCGCTTTAACCTCGACCTCCGAGCAACAGAAAATTCATTCCATTTCTCGTCCTCGTTTATATGTTCGAATCCCCCAGGACCAGACATCTTCCATTCAAGGAACCTCTCACCAGGCTTCACCGCATGCGAGAAATCTATGACTTCAATGATGCTTCCACCCCCGGTCGTCATGCACACTCTGCCGATTGTCTCGTCCCACGCAATTACACCAAGACCGTGTTCCCGATACCGAAGCGCAGCTTTCCACCCAAGATCAATGGTAGCATAAACATAGCGTGGCATTTTCGGGTATTCACATCTTTCGACAGTTGACTGACGCTGCACGCGCTCTATGCGGTACGTGTTGTTCTGGAATTCGGGACTGATGTATCGACGGAGGGACTTCAAGGAAGGCGTAGCGGTCCTGTCAGTACTTTCAGTCGTGTAGACGAGTGACCGGAACACCCCTGGAAGAACGTGCCCAATATATGGCTGGGCATTATACATCGTTTGTTTTGTGATAGTGTCTGTATAGGGATCGTAAAAAAAAGAAGGGCCACCTCGTTTCAGCCCACAGTCCGGCCATAAATGCCAATGAAGGATTCCTTGAGGCCTTGTCATTTCGGCGAAGATAGAGATTGGCGGCGGGGGCTGAAAAGAGGCCTGAAGAGGAAAGTCACTTTGTCCACCATCGGGCCAAAGATCGTCTGTCATGTAGACACTTTCAACATTGCCATCTAACAAAATTAGATGGCCAGAAAGAGGAATGGTCATAATAACTCTTCCCTGATGAGTATAGGTCGGCATTGGCACTAATTCTAAGCTATGTGCATGCCTTTCAAGCAAACAAGGAGGATCGTGATCATAGTCAATACTTTGGCCAATGTATATCGTGCGCCAGATGAGCACATGATTCTGTTCGGGTAGATGACGGACAGCCTTGACCCATTGCCTCTGCAGACGCTTCAGTCAACACAACAAGCACTGACGAAACGTAACATACCATTTCCGGAAGCGGATTCACGGACCTGTCTGGATCATATTGATAAGTATATGGTCCAAAAACCAGGATGCTCGGTGCCTGAGGATGTTCTATATTGACGATCGCGAGATCACATCTGTTGTCTGCGACAGGCGCCTTCAGAAGACTTAAGTGTGCAACTCCTGCTCTACTGTACATTGACAGTTGCTTGATAGGCTGGTCCAACTGCATGCTCACAGTCTGCGTAAAAGGTTTATATCGAGCGTCCGACAACCATAACTTGTGCTTCGTCGTCTCTGAACCAGTCGGATCTCTATGAGCTCCTGCCAGAAGATCGACTGTGCTCAAATCTATATGGACACAGTTCAGTATGTATGACATCGGAGCAGACCAATCAATGTGGGCGTTGTTAGCAAACTGTGCTGGATCGATACTACACGGACGAGTTAATATGGACGGCTGTTCGGTTTACTTGCGTTACTTACTTTGCCGGCCCACCCTCTTGTAATACTCTACAGATATAAGCAATCATAATGACAGGCTTCTCTCGATACTTCATATATTTGGCTTGAAGCTGGTAAGTTCTCGTTGGGATTTGACATCTGGCCAAAATATGGGGTCCGTTTGGATGATCGAGGTGGTACAGTGCGATGAAAAAACGGTATTCGTCTCTGATTGACGCAATTAAGTATTTACCGCCAGGAAGGAGCTTCATATCAAGCACTTCAAGGGATGCGTCGAAGGACATTGTAGAAGCGACAGTAGGTTGTATCTTGCGCCAGTTATCTTCTAGCGAGATAGCGCGCGAAACAAGCTGTTCGAATTCGTAATCCGAGCTTCTAACAGAACGATCCAATGTGGGACGGATTGGGGGAAGAGGGATTCGAAGTTCCTGTAGAAAACGCTTCCATATCAAGGGCTCGTGGGTGAGGTGAAAGTAATGCTTGTTGACCTTCAGACACACAACAGTATCAATCTTATTGAGGCGTATTGACAGAAAATACGACTTACTCTCCGTAGAGCCAAAACATCCTCAACCTGCAGGTAGGGACTAATATTATCGATGAAAATATCTAGAGGAATATTGGCTGCAACAGCGTTTGGATCTGGCGGAATGAATCTGGTGAAAAAACGAGATATCTTTCTAGACGCTGGCGGGTCCATTTTCAGAAGTCAAAGGAGATATAGGCTCGGAAAAGTAACACTCGGTAGTCGTCCAGCGTCGAGCGGTTGTAAGTTCAAAAAGGTGTTACGTATGAGACTTACACGTCTCCTTGCGATCTTATAGGCATAAGCCATGAACAAAGCCTCCCCGAGAAGGACGATATCTAAGGCGACGAACAGGAAATCAAGCAACATTGTTACTTTTTCGGCAATGACGACCTTGTCGAAGCTCCAAACTCCTTTTTCGATACACTTTGTTTAACTGTTCTTCTTCGGCTATTGGACACTCCCACGACAATGTGCTGATCACATGATCCAGAGACCGGAGGAACCCGTGAAAAGCCCGTCGGGCCGAGATAAGCAGGATCAAGCCAAAACGGCTCTGATAAGGCAGGTTCGAATTCGCTCGTATCGGGCTTCGCTAGGCTCAAAATGAGACTTTTATTCTTGACAAATCAACCTGCATCGAGCTGAATTGGAAACCATTTTCGCTCGATCACCTCCAGGCTACCTTCCTTCTCGCTCAATTTCATACAGTAAATCATTTCATTTCATTTTCGCTCAAATATACATGAGGTAGTACAAAAGCACGACAAAGGAAACACGAGTTCAATGACAAGGAAAATATGATAAACTCAGCAATCTCAGAAAACATTTCCGCAGCTGTCAATAGCGATGTAGTCCCACAGTTCTTCATTTTTCGAGCTGATAAAAAAGTCAATGAGATCGTGCACAATGTTAGATACATTTATGAATGACATACCTATTTTTCAGCTGTTTCACCCTGGCAATGAAGGTCTACACGGAAGAAGATGAATAGATATTAGAGATCAATTGCATCTACCTGCTGTCTCTCTGAGACTCTGAGAGCTGTCCAATGTGCTGCATGTTAGAACTAGATACTATTGAAGGTGATCTTATTGACAGATGAAGTAAGTTCGTCTATCCAATAGCACGTTAGTATGTAGTTTGTTTAGGCAGGTAGCGATTCACCCTCAGTCTCACTAGGTGCAGCAAATAATGTTTTTCGAAAATAATTCCGTTGATTTCAATATTTTATTTGAATATTTCTGTCAAAACCATGAAAAAAATATTCTGATCTGATCAGTCATTGCTGGAGTCACATGACAAGATTTAAGTGATTATCAAGTGTTCATGAACTGATCTTTCCTATTGAAGGCTTACAATATTTTTTCTGTGGTTTTGGCAAAAACATTGAAGTAAAATCTTGAAATCAATTTGATTATTTTTTCTGTGTTTTTACATTGTTTTGCAAAAAAAAAAAAACATTGTTCACTACACCCAGTATCTAGTGTATATTGACCAATGGTGTTTGTAGTACAGTGCTTGTATATATATGTATCAATGACAATGGAAAGCTATGTCATGGCCAATGTAATATGTGTGAAGTGAGAGAGTAAAAGATTAATGAGTAACAATAAAATTGGATCAAGTGCTGTGAATGAAGAAAGATGAATGTAAATGTAAGAATTGATGCTGGCTTACATTGAGGTTTTTAATATTCCTCCTTATCATGAGTCTTAAATTGTAGAGTGTCTTCTTACATAAAAATTGTAGTAGTGTATTAGGCTTAAAGGCTAAATAAGAACTATAGCTGTAGGGCTTTGGTGAATACATTTGCAATGTTGGACTTTATATTAATATATAGGATACATATTTTGCCATCTTAGACACATGAGCATAAGCAGTATATAAATGTGTTCAACATGTGTGTGGCGACTGAGGTCTTTGGATAAACAGCATTATTCTCACAAAGGATTAGTGTTAATTTTTGTGTATAGTTATAGCTTATGCCCTTTAGCAATGCATGCAGCTATATGCATTCAATTTGGCCTGGTAACAATATATAAGCTTTTTAGCACTAAGATGTAAAGCATAACAATGTCAACATATAACATTTTTAGGACCAAGATAATGCAGTGAAGGTTCATTCAAATTAAGCTGTCTTTTTCTTGAAAAAGCCTTGCCAAGTTGTTGTACAATTTTCTCTGGTGGGTTCTGCTATCAAGATCCTCACATTGCTTATACATTGTTCCAGATACTCCAAATGATTTTGCATCAATTAGTCAATAACTGCATGAAGCTCTTGCAATACAAGTGTACTCTGCCTCCTGTGAGGAGACTGGTCTTCCAACTGCATCCAACTCTATTTCAAGTTTAGTTCAATGATATGCCTACTTCTAGCAGACCCAACTGACTGCTCAGCCCATTGTATTTCCTTTCATAATTTAGTAGTCAATCTTGATTAGTCAGATGGATGGACTTTACTCAGCCTTAATTATTGTTAGTCATACTCCTTTATATACCAGTGCTTAATTAGTTAAACAGTATGTTTCAAAGAAGTAGGTCTAATTGACATGCTGGGAGTAGTGAATAATTTTTCAATAGCTGCAAATCCTGAGTTTCCTCAGCGCCTAACATGGACAATATGATATCAAATCTGTACTCAAAATGCACGATAATGCAAGTGCTTGAAAAAACATATAGAGATATAAAACAATTACGTAGCATGCCTTGTTAGGAAAGCCTCAGTGTCTGCCAAGTAGTAGAGAACAACTGAAGAAGTAGCGTCCTGACAGCAACTGGAGGCACTACACGTGAATACGAAGGAGATAACTATGAGTGGACGTAATCCTACAACGATATAGTCCGTGAAGTGAAGGTCAAAAATGCGGGCCCCAAAAACGAAAGAAGAGGCGGCAATGGTCAAAGTAAGTGTACGCACCATATTAATTTGACATCGCGCAAATCCACACCTGACAAATGGAGTATCGTGATTCAAACTCCGCTCGCTATCAGGCTATGTCCACCAGATGACCCATCAACTCGACATCAAAGTTTTGATACTGTCAATTACCACACACAGGATGCGGTTGATTGGACATTTTGATACCCGGGCTCAGCGGTGAGTGTCGACCCACGGAAACAGTTCTTCCCAAGAGGGCTATGCCAATGGGTAACTGTTGGAGAAGCAAAAACGTGTCTTCACTTCACTTCTTTCTCGCTGCTCGAATTCGACAATGCCCTCCTATATCCTCCAACTGTCGGTGGACAAGATGTTTGACATGAAGACGTTTGCTGACTTGAATCTTTCCATGATTTCTATAGCATGACCGCTCTTGTAAGTGTCCTTAAAAAAGCGTGAATAAACTGAGCTGTTTTCTTCTCATAGTTGTTCGGAAACCTCTTTAACTATGGAACGATGCTCTCCGTACACTTCAAAGAATAGTACATTGATCCTCTTTCGCAGGATTACTTGGAGCATTGTCGATTCAAGTATACTTTTACATCCTTACGTTTCCTCAGGATAGAATGGCCCTCAAGATTACAGGTATATTACATAATATCTCTCACTTTACCCGGCTCTATCTTTGTCCCAATTTCCTTGTAGTGTTCTTGACATGTTTGTTTGATATTGTTCAGACCGCGTTAGCGACTTACCTCGCCTGGTTCGCGTTCAATGTATCGCTGTTATGGTATTAATTTTGACATGTACACCAGGTATATCTTTGTCTCCAATTGGGGAAATCCGACGATCGTTAATGTTGAGGTTCCACCATGGACCCTCGGTACTCTTTCACCTTTGTCTGGAAGTGGTATAGCAATATTTGTTGTGAAGATTATGAGATTCTGCTGATCCCTCTACAGTCGCGCTCCTCGTTCAGTTGTTTTACGCCTGGCGAATATGGGTCCTAGCTTCATCGCGTTATATCATCCCAGTCGTGGGTGTTATAATCCTCGTGAGTTCTCTAGAGAAATGAGATGCAACAATCTTATAGCCTACTATATTCATATACAGACTAGCGTTGCATCTTTCGCTATGGCAATTGCATTTGGTGTGACAGTGTGTCGTTCATTATCTGGCCGTTAATATGAATGCTTGATAACGGAGGTCCGACCAGGTTGATCAAAACTTATCTAACGTTCCGGTCATAAGCCTTCGTAATGGTTCGGCTGTTGTGCGCATTCGAGTCTTATCCTCTAAAAGCCTATATTAATTAGAAACTCAGATGTATTGGACAACAGGTTTTCTTTGCGATTTGTTAGTCACTCTGACTTTAGTGATTCAGGTCGGTCATAATGTGGATACTCGTCCAAGTTACAGTGCGTTGACATTAACGCAGCTTAAGTCGAAGCAGGATCATATTTTCGTCAATGATATACTGCACCGTGCTATTCGTATGGCCTTGGAGACAGGCGCCTTAATGTGTGCAGTTTCTGTTTTTCAGGTGATCCTCTATGCTACGCCCATTGGACTCACCGGTTATTCTCTCCTGCTGTGAGCGTCTTTAGACTATTCTTCTGATCTTAACATTGTGGCTAATACTATGATGAAACAGGTTGATAGTAAGCGGCAAAATATATTCAAACTCTCTCATGGCATCATTGAACTCCCGAGCATCTATCTTCAGACGCCGACAATCTTCGGATACTGAAGTGTTTCATGCTTCTGACGGGACAGAGATACACTTCGTAACGTCGGCCTGAGCATGAAACGTAGTTTTGTTGATCACGTTGATCATTTTGCTTTTCAATCACTTTCCCCCTAGAGTACTTCAATAGACGCGTTGACGCGAACTCTGATACAAGTTCACATTTTGTCCGTTTAGACCGAAATTGCTTCGTTATCCTGAAGCAGAATGGTAGAGAGCGCGGAAGTACTCTATCCCTTTGAATAACTCGTAATAAATTAATGGGGATTATTTTACCTCAAAGGGGCAGCTTGAGTACAGTAACTGCTCCAACCAGAATAGTCGAGGAACAGTCAAGTTCCGTGTCCATGCCAGATACCATGGATAGATAAAGCAGTCTCAGGTTTAGGTTCCCTTCAAACATCGGAATACTCGCTACTCAATACCACTTCTGCTAGCCCGCGTACATTCACTGTATTTGTTCACCTGCCTTTCCCAGAGCTATGTACTCAGCTTCTGTAATTGACGTCGATACAGTGTTTTGGAACTTCGCACTCCAGCATGTCGGTCCGCCTGCCTGGAAATTGATCGTCTATTGTCGACGTTTGCCGCGAAATCAGAATCATGATAGCCGCGTGGTACAAAATCATCGTAGCCTATTCCTCCATGTATTTTTTGGTGAATGGTAGTCTTGATGTACCGCATGATGTGCTATAAAACTAGCCAGTGTGGTTTTCCGGGGTTCGCCATGTAATTGGATAAGCATATCAGGGCATGTCCCTATCTGCACATACATTAGCGACCCAATATTAGGCTTATCTGCCATGTACATGTGGTCCTCTGCGGTTGATGCAACCCGCAATCCACTTAGGATGATCCTGGTGGCACTTAGGATGATCCTGGTGGGAACGGGGTATATTTTGGGGTACAGTCTGTCATGCTATACTTTTCTAGAGTTCTTTTAAGGTATTCTTCCTGATCCAGTGTAATTAGTTGCTGCACCCTATCACAAGTGATATGTATACCCAAAACGAATTCCATTTCACTGAGGTCTTTAGTCTCAAAGTTTGTTCCCAGTTCTCGCCGTGCCCTCTCGACTTCTTCCTTCGAAGAAGCCATCGTCAGTGTGCGTGCTTGTTATTGTTGTTTTGCCGTTTCAGTATCTGATCTCACTGACCGTGTCAATTCAAACAAGCAATGGGAGGCTGGATATAGGGAGGAATTCAACTTGCTCGAAGATATGGGGTTCCTACAAACTAATCCCATGAGAAGACCACAAGGTCTGAAATGTTGGAATCCGAGCCTATCATCAGCAAAAAGTGAGTTAGAAAATATACATATGTAAGGGAAATCACAATGTAGTATAGCTATAATATATGAGTTGAATGAGATGGGTATTGTCTCAATGTGGCTTCATCTTCATTTTGGACTCATTCTGAGTAAAGAATATCATTCAAAATTATCTATGCTTATCATAGAAACCTAATTGCAGCAAAAGGAAGGCAATATGGGATTTGCTGGTATAAGATGACAATCCTTGCAAAGCATGACAGATTTATGGAATTACACTGACCATTTTGCTCAGAGAATATGATATTGACAAATAACACTATATCTCAAGAGTATATCTTGGGGTCTTTGTTATCACAATGTTCCCATAATATTCCAAGAGCAACACATAATCCATGCTCTAGTAACATGGCTTGATGGAATGTCTCCCAACAAATACATCATATGAAGCACATCTACAGCAACAAGCAGCATGGATACAATTACATGTTTATGAGTACAAGTATTGTTACACATTGTCATCACAATTATGAAGCAAACTCAAGAAGATTTTTAAATGATTTGAAAGTGAGTTTTCCAACTTATTTCAAGTAATGTTGTGACTACAATGTCAAAGACATCCTGACAGATATTTTTTATATCCATACAATGTAAGTACTTCCATGGCATCAATGTGGTATAACTTGGTAAAACAATCTGGTAATTCCCTCGAATTCCTTGTGCCAGAATGGAATTTCTTGTCATTTTTTTGTGGAATTCAGACTGTTTTAGATTAATCTGATTAAGACTTTTATTGTATTGTGCAAAATCAATGATACAATTTGGCTTAAAAGACATAATACTATTTAAAACCTTTAAATTATGCTTTCATTAACCAATGAGTCTCAGGCTATCTTGGCCATATTTTCTCAGTGACTTCTTGCTAATGATAAAACACAGAATACTTGAAAGTAATTATCCTCAGTTCATGTTATAAATAACTTTATTCTGTATCTATAGAACACAGAATACTCATAAGTAATTGTTTAAAATACAGTTATTTTGTTGTTGTATAAGTGGATATGTAAGTCATGTTATCAACAACTGAGGGTATTGTATATATTAAGAGAATATATAAGTATTTACTGTCCATTGTTTTTTGTGTAACAATGGACATGGAGTAATAAGAGTTAGACAAAGCAGTAAAACAAAGTAAGTGTGATATATGCTTAGCTAATGTGATATGAACTTCAGCCACTTATAGTGTTGTTTCCTCAACATCAATATAAAAGGGCATGCCAACCTTTAAAATAAAGAAACAAAAATGGTAAAACAGTTTGCTTCAAAGTTTGACTTGTATTTAAATGATTCAAATAAGTGTATAGTCATGATTATATTAGAACAACATAATTAACAGCATAAATGGAATAATGGTGAGTTTTGCTTCACTTGACCACAACTCAAGAATGAGATACAAACTGATTAATATTAAAACAGCCTTCATATATAGATACTTTTTAACAACAAAATTCAATACTGTTACAATCCCATTACACTCTGTTGAGTATAATTATGCCTTTCTTTATTTCTTACCATCAATGATTTAATCACTAAAATCACCAAGTCCCTTCATAGCCATTACTCCTTGATGATTGGACTATACCCAACTTTTTTGATAGAGTTAGATCATTCACAACACTATGTAAATGCTATTCTGCATAATTGCTCCACAAGTCTTAACTCTTGCATAAATGTCCTGCTGCCTAATTTCACTAATGCTTGATTTCCTCCAGCACACAATCACTCCTAAAGCCCAAAACATCCTGCAAATACTTAGGGAGGAGCATAGTAGTTAGTATGCTAGTCTTGATATTGCCATACTTTGCCAGTCTTTTTAGTCTCTCTCAATTTCTTTCTTCTTTTCCTTATTCATTCTATTTCTTTACATCTTTATTTCCAAATCAATCTTTTTTATCTTTCTCAACTCCTTTCTTGTCTCTACTTCATCTTATCTATTTCTTTTATCTTCATTTCTAGCTCCTTAAGTTTCTTTTCCACTTTGACTCTTTTCTTTAGACTTGACTTAGCTCTGATTTCCTAAATCTTTCTTGTTTCTTTTTTTAGCTCCATTCTATCATTTTACTCTTTCCACTTCTTTTTACTTTACTTATAGCTCATTCTTCTTTGTTTTTCCTCCTCTTGTTTCTTCTTTAGTTCAGTTTTACTTCCATTTTATTTGCTTACTTACAACTTCTATCTCAACTCCATATTTTTTATCTCAACTCTATTTTCTTACTATTTGTTTCTGATTTCATTTATACTACTCTTTCTTTTAACTTCCTAACTTCATTTCTATTTTTCTATATTCTCTATTTTCTTTTTACAATCTATTTCTCTTCTTACTTCCTTACAATCTCCCTTAGTGCTAATTTTTGGCACCAGTTCCTAGTTTTTGTATCAGTTTTTCTTTTTAGCAAGACCCAATTTACAGGTTTTTACTTAATAAAGTGAGTTCCTAAGTTAGTACAAATATATAAAATTGTTATAACCCATTTATAATTTCCAAAATAAAACTACATTTATCTTCCTTTTTCTTATTTAATTTCCAACATCATTGATTTAATGATAAGATCATGATATTTTTGATACTTTTAAGATAACTATAGTTCTTCATACATCAGTGCTTACTCTAGAACAATCACTTTTAATATATTATATAAGCTGCTCTAAATGATTATTCTATGAGATCCTACTATTGCACAATTACCTTTATTACACAATTATTTCCATATTATTTTATTTTTCTACATCTTTTGCTCTATTTATTTTTCTCAAATTCAATTCTTTTCATTGTCTCATTCTTTTCAATTTGCTTTCAAGCCTCTTATTTCCACTTTATCTTTTTTGACTTAACTTAACTCCAGCTCTTTCTAATTATTACTAGTTTTATTTCATTTTTTGGTTTTCTTAGCCAGTTATATTTATTCTATCTTTGTCTTAACTTTATCTACTTTATCTCTATTTTTTCTTTCTTTTCCATTTTATAAGTCTC
>QLON01006750.1:0-20797 GCA_003313675.1 Termitomyces heimii
ATAGGAATGAAGGTGATAAATAAGACAAGGCAAAGATAAAAAAAGAGCTTGAGGAAAAAGAAGAGATTAATTTGGAAAGGAAATGGAACATGATTAATAAAAATAGAAATATGGAGGAGACTGAGAGTGAATCAAAAGACTAGAGAAGTGTGGGAAATATTAAGACTACTATACTGACTATGTAACTACTTCCTAAGTATTTGCAGGATGTTTTGAACTTCAGGAGTGATTATGCACTGGAGGAAATTAGGTTTTGGCATGATTGTATTGAAGACAAGCAAAGCACAGAAGACAGAAACTGTCACTAAAGCTGAAGTCCAAAGTCAGAAAGAGTGAGGACTTTAGATGTAGTATAAGGAATCTTTCCTTGCAGGGCAGAGTTTAATGTGACAGAACAGATGTATACAGCATACATGAAAGCTTTTCCCTAGTACTGTAAGTCCATTTTAGCACCATGTCCATTTCCATAATTACAGCAATGGCACATTCAGCAATTCCATTTTGCTGAGGACAATATAGATTAATTGTTTGGTGTTTGATTCCATTTGTAGTGCAGAACTTTTGTAGGGCTAAGTTTATAAATTCATTTCCATTATCTGTCCTAATAATTTTGACTATAAAAGGCAGTGGTATCATGCACTGCATCTTCTACTTCATCTTTTGTTTTTAGCAGTTAACTAGTGGGGTACCTTTTACTAGCCTCAACTGTGACCATTGCATAGTGGTTGCCATTCCAGGTGGCAACACTCATGGATTCTGTAATGTCCATGACTAGAAGCTCATTTAGGTCATATTGAGTTTTGCTAGTATCTAGCAGAGGAGGCCTTGTTGCTTTTTCCTCTGCACAACCATTGCAGAGTCTATCAAATTCTTGAGGTAGCTTTATCTTGATTCTTGTAACAAGCTGATGGTCTACCATGAATTTGATAGCACAGGGGCTAATGTGACCTAGCTGTTGATGCCATAAGCACATTGTGGATTTGTTTGCAATGAAGGCAATGTGGTTGTTGGTTATTCTCATTGTCACAATTTTGATGTGATATAAGGTGCTGTGGGATCTAATAAAATTAGCATGCATAAATTCTTGATTGTCCCAAGAAAGGCTTATTCCATATATGAGCCTGTTTATGGTGGCTCCAGCCTGTTGCAATAAACCAAGGCTGATGAGGTTGGTGCCCAACATGGGGATATGCAGCATGTCATATAACTATATGTCATTAGTTCCTGAAGGGAGGTATGTTTGGAATGTAATGGTTCCTTTTCCAGTGACAGGCAATGCATTCATTCCCTCCACAGAAATATATTGGTTTTCAATTCCCTGGTAATTGACATAATAAGTGAGGTTGGCAACTATATGACATGAAGCAGCACTATCTAGTAGTAGTCTGATGGGCATGCCATTGTAAGTAGCTATTAGCACTTTTTCTACTTCTCAGGCTTCTAGTTTGACAGTTGTTATGGATATGTTTGCATTGCCAGTGCTTTTGGATTTCTTGGGCTTCAGGCATTTCAGACTCCAATGGCCCTTTTTTCCACAATTGTGATAGGTGTCTTCTAGTCTTGGCTAACATTTTGGCTTGGTGCTTTTTCTGATTTTTATTCTGCTCCCACTCAAACTATTATTCCTGGTAAATAAAAATGCTAAGTTTTTATTTGAGGAGTGATTCTCCAGCATTATTCTGTCATAAACAGACAATAATTCCATTGTTATGGTTTTAATTGTCAGAGAAGTACTGCAAGATAATAAATTTTGTTTGACCACTTTCCATGTCAGAGTGCAAGGCAACAAAAGAAGCATAGCATTAAGGATAATGTAATTGTCAACTGCATGTCCAGATTTAATGAAGCAGCATTGGATATCTATGTAGAATCTGAGATAATCAGTCAAGGGTGAGTTACCATCCCATTTCTTTGCATACAACTGCTGATAATAATAGTATATGTTAATGCCACTCTGCTGGTCAATATAGGTCTTTTGTAAATATTCCCAGATCTTTTGGGAACTATTGAAATCAGCTATGGTTTTACACTGAGTGTATTTGATAGCATTACAAATCAATCCCATGGTGGAGTCATCCTTATTAAGCCAGTGCTTGTACTTATCATGAGCAGTCTGCCAAGTTGAAAAGCCTTTGGATTGTAATGCCTTTATCAAGTCAGATCCCTCCTTATAGATGACTTGAGGAGGCTAGTTACCAATAGGGCATGTAGTGGTCATGAGGTCAGGATATTCAGTGAGTGGCTTTAGAGGATGAGGCTCTCTTCTGGATACCACTCCCCACAAGGCTTTAGCCTATAAGGCTAACTTCATGTTGTCAAACCAGATATGGTAGTTTGGTATTTGTGTACATTAGGACAATATTTGTAATCTGGAGTCAAATATTGAGAGATAATTAACATAAACTAGATCATGCACCTAGAGTCAAATATTGAGAGATGATTTGACCCTAGGATATGACATAATATTTATCATAGTAAATGTGAGCATATGTCATAATGTTACAATAAAAGCATCATAATAAAATGATGTGAAACATATATGTATTGTAAGATAAGGATAACATCATAACTGAAGAGCTGAAGCTAAGCATCACATTCCTTGACATTGCTGCAGTCTATATCAACAACTTTTTGTCCATTGTAAGCTCAAAAGACAAAAATGAATAGTTCAAAGATCAAATGTGAAAAGTCTGGACCATATCTGACTTTGGCACTCCAAAGCATATTGTAGGCATTTCTGTGGAGTGAGATTGTGAAAACAAAACAGTGGCACTCTTACAGATAGCATTCATCACATGCATCATATAGCAATTTGGACAGATGGAAGCATATCTGTTATCCCTACTAATAGACCCTGGACTCAAGCTGAGATAACCAAATTGCAATACCCAAACACAGGAGAAAAAAGATGATATTACAAAACTACCATACCAATTGCTAGTCAGATGTTTCCTCTACATTGCTATAGCCACATGCTCCAATATTGCATTTGCCATGCAACAGTTATTTCAATACCTTGATAACTTTGACAGGTCCCATTGGAATGCAGGAATTTGATTAGTAAGATATTTAAAAGGGACATGAAACATGAAACTATGACTGGGAGGGGCATTCATATTGCTGAGGGGGTTCACCAATGTGAACTGGGTAAGTTGCCTGGATATAGATTGCGCTTGCGTTATAGCATTAACGTACCCTTCCGTATATTACTGTTTATGGACGTGAATTTGCCGTGCTGTGCCTTCGAGGGTTCTGGAATCTATCGTACGGCACGGTTTTCGGTTGCCGTAACCGTTTTTGGACGGCGTGCACCCCTATCGAAGGCACAGGTAAAAGTAAGTTTAGTACGATGGAGTTAGTATTATTGGTCAGATTAGTAACGATGTATAAATGAGTTGAAGGGAAGTATATATAATCTATCTACAGTGCCCTCAGGACACAATGATGAACTCATTATTGGTGGCTTTGTCCCTTGCTCTGAGTGCGAGTGCTCGCACCCTGACGGTCAGCCCATTTCTAGTGATCTTGCCCGAGCTACTCACTTGAATATCTAGGTGACCAACGCATGCCCATTTACCATCTGGTAAGCCCCAGCGTTTCAAGCCATTTCCCCTAGGAATTAACAGACTTTTTAGGCCTGCAGTATGATCCTCTCTGTCAAAAGTAAACTGGTGTATTGACAAAACTCAATGCCTAGATATTCACCGACCTCAATGTCGCGCCCAACGTCCCGAACTTTGACACTGGGTTAGCAACAATGTTCTCTCTGGATCGTGTTCAGTATTGATACTACGTAGCTGGGAAGCGAAACCTTACACTAGCGTCTCATTCACCGTGCCAGACAATTGGAAATCTGGGCGTGTCTGGGTACGTTTTTTTAATGAATGACTTTGCCTTCAATTTGATTAAATGTCGCATTGGCAGGGAAGGCGCAATTGTGATTTTACAACTAACCCTGGGCCGAATTCCTGCCTCACTGGCGGATGCAATGGAGGCTTAAAGTGTGATCCTCGCACTGGTACAGTACGTCAGTTTTCCCGCTGCGTGCAAAGGATATCGGTTTCATTGCATGGCAGGGTGTTCCTCCTGTTACACTTGCCGAATTTACCTTCGAAGGAGACGGGTTCAAAGATTTCTATGATGGTGTGTGTGGTTTGACCTCGATCGTGAGAACCCCTTGATGAACGACTATCTCAGTATCTAACGTCGATGGAGCTAATCTGCCAATGAGGTAAGGTCGCTGGAAAGTGCATCTCATGTTCTCTTGTTTGATCCCATTCAGGATCACAAATAACAAAGGCTGTCCAGTGCCTGATTGTCCGGTTGATTTGATACCCAATTGTGAGGTTTCCACTTTGCTGTAACTTCCACGGAATGAAGACGATGTGTTGCTAGGTCCTAGCCCCCTGAAAGGCCCGTTTGATCCATCTGGTGCTCCTGGTGGTTGTAAATCTGCATGTGTGGCTAATCTTGACGGAAATCCTGGTTTGTAAACATTCAGATGTTTAAACTGTTTATTAGGGTCTCATGATGAACTTTGCAGCTGACTCTGCTAATTGTTGTTCGGGAAGCCACAACACACCGAAGACATGCCCCTCTTCTGGCGTCCAATTCTATGATTACTTCAGTCAGTCCACTGCATTTCTGAGGTTTTTTCAGATTATATTTAAGATAGCCCATCAGAGCAAAATTGTCCCAATTCGTATGCTTATGCCTATGACGAAGCCAGCGAATCTGCGCTTTTCACATGCGACTCGAAACTTAAGGCAGATTACACGATCACTTTCTGCCCTAAAGTCAATGGCGGACTCTCTGCGTTCGTCATAAATTCTGTACAAAGAAATCTTTTGATGGGTCTATTTTGATTGCTTGTTATAAATCACAAAAATGTTTTCTTGGGATGATAATTCTCGTTTCTCACCAGTGGCAGCTACTGACAGAGCCATATTTTACCTGTGATCACAAGTATATATCGAGCCTTGTAGTAACAAGACAGTCTGATATATGTAGTTGCTTTCGGTCAATGTGTAAGGGCCACCCATTGGCTGGAAGTATCAACAAGAGTTGACAAGGTTGGGAATCAGATGCAGTGGTAAGTAAGAGGGGTAGATATCCTTCCATGGGCATAGAGAGATTTGCCCAAGTGTGCAGTGTTGCCGGAAACATTCTTCGAGTCCATATGCGTTAAAAAACTTGAGTCGACCCAGGTTCGAACTGAGGACCTTCTGTGTGTTAGACAGATGCGATAACCAACTACGCCATCGACCCTTGTGGCGTACAGTTGCAAGCACGGTTTGATACAAGTGAGTAAGGCAGATGAAAACACCATGACTGCTTTGAGGATGAGAAAATGACGTGCTAACGGCGTGTAATGGGGGTGTTGTGTTTGCGGTGGAGATGAGCTAGAATATGTGTTGGGGGAAGGACGACTGAGTAGGGGAGTAGAGTTTTCTTCAACCTTTGTATGGATCTTATGCACTCAGCATTGACAAATTTCATCAATATTCTACGGGGCACTCTGTAAATCAGTAGCATGACCACATGCACATTTGCTTATTCTCTTCGCAGTCTATCTCTCCTTTCTCTTCATTAGTTCATATGGCATATGTACAAATCATTTGTACCTAACTGAGATTAATCATCTTCCGTACCAGATTGTGATACACATACCAGAGATATTGAAATGAAATGATGAACGTGGAGATTATGCTGTTTCTTCATCGACAGTGTGAGATGTTCTCTTGTATGGGGGGACCCTGACAGTTTGATAATGTTCCAAATATTCGACAAGTGTAATATCGCCTTGGCTGCGGGCGACGTCAAGCAATGTCTCCTCTTCATTATCCTTGACTGTTCTATCCCATCCGCAGTGGAGCAACAGCTGGATCCTTGGAATGTGATTGGGATAGTCATATCTATCAAAGTCAATTGCCTGATAGAGCACACTGTGAGATAATGATTTGGCACCATACTCCAGAAGGCATGTCACCATATCAAATTTGCGTTCATAATAGTGACCGTCAATGGCAAGATCAAGTGGTGTCCATGGTGAGGTCACAAACCGCTTTGTCGGAGCAGAGATTAAAGCTGGCACTTGTTCAACAAGGAAGATGACCCCATCCACATTGTGATTCGCGGCTGCCATATGCAATACAGTCCAACCACGATGATCTAGAACATTGAGGTCTATTCTTCGATCCATTAAATCACGAAAGTCTTCTGCATTGCCGTGACATGCACATTCTGTCAAGAACTTGTTGCTCCATGTACTGTCAGATCGAAGCAGTCTGGGATCGGCCCAATCAAGAAGGCGCCGAGACAGCATATGCTCTTTTATACTGAGTGCGCCTTGGTAAGCTCCAAGGAGTACGTTTATTTGCAAATCCGTAACGGGTGCACCTCGCAGAGTTTCAGTGGAAAAGGTTTTGATGGAAGCTTCAATCAGTCGGCCATATATAGTACCTTCCGTCATGGAAGACGTTGAAGACAGATCATGCAACATTGATAATGAGTATGCTATTGCAGAGAGAAAGAAATCGGTGAAAGGTCGAATAGATAAGTGATGATGTTCCCGGTTATTAAGCAAGCCACAAGTACCCTCAATGACGATTTCTTTGACGGAGTTGTTTGATGAGTAGTTATATACCACACAAAGAGTTCTGAGCATCTTGATACAACAGTTGATATCTCTCTGCCATTTTCAAAGACATTTTGAATTCCCGCACTTGGATACGCATCCAGCGAGGCAAGCATGAAGGTTGTAGCATACCAAGAGCATAAAACAAAAGCCGGTATGGACGGAACATGAAAGGGATGCGGTAGGGACAGGCAATTTCCAAAGCTGAGATGATGGAGGATCCAAAATAGAAGAAGAATGTGAAACCAGTGATCCCAACAACAACTCCACAGATTGGTTTAGACAATTGCGAGATATAGAGAGCTAGTCCAACAAGAAAAAAGGCAACTGAGCAGTGTAAAATTAGTGGAAGACTTTCGATGATGTCGCCGACTTTCCACTTCTCAAGTCCCTCAAAGCGGTATTGACGTGTTAGGGCACGAGTTCTGGCATTGCCAGGAACAATTGATATATAAGCCTATCCATCTTATTAGACAACTGAAAGAGAAGTTAAAGGGTGTGTACAAACTTGAATCCATTGTTTAGCCAGAACGGACAGGAGTGCGGTTGATAATGAAAGGGCAAGACTGGTGAAAAAGAGTCCATTGACCCGTTAATCAATGGAAGTGTACGTCCGGTTTTGGGGACCTAGAGATGCTGTAGGCACAGCATTTATACTTGTGCTATTTCCAGCGGCTCTCAATAATTGATTGTTTTCAACGAGGAGAGACACCATAATCTGTGCGTTATCTGGTTGGAGCACTTGCGATGTTTGAGCGACAAATGTCGTGACTACTGCCGAGAAGAGTGCGGCCTGTCTTAGAATTAGGAAGACATTATGAATGTCCGTCAATACTCACAAAAACAAGGATGCCGTCAATGATATTCCGAAAGCCTTCAATCTATCCGCATCATAATCTCCTGCTTCATCGAGATAGACATTCCATACGCGCGCATTCTCTTCTGCTTCTTCTCCCGGGGTTTCAGGGTCGTATTTCTTTGTATAATCGTAATTACGACCACATGGGAAGGATATTATAAGTAGGTGTCTCAACAGAAATTATCACAGTACCCAAGGTACCAGAGGTTGGAATGCGTGATGCAAGCAAGTTCAGCATACCGATTGGGAAAGGTGGCGGTTGTTCTTGTATGGTAGATAGGACTTCGAAACTTGCACCTGCAAATTGGCCCGGCTAATCTGCCCTACAATTATGGGATTATCAGTGCGAAATAGGGCAAATTAGCCCACCAAGGCCAGAAAAAAGTTAACATCTTGCAGCTGGATTTAGAGACTAGACCATCCGATTTCTAAGAGAAGAGCTAAAGAAACGGGTAGCGTAATTCAATTTATATCTGAAATGGTTTACAAGGATTACATGTGGCTTAAAAAAGATCACCATCAACATACCATTGAATGAGCTCGAGCAAGTTTCAACCATCAAACTCTACCTCAGGGCCTTGCCAAAGGGACTCGAGCTTGTAGATCTCGAAAATCTGGATGCCAGAGTGAATTGACTCCTTGATTACTTAAAACATGTGTCGCTTGGAATAAGTAGATCGGAGCAGTCTCACGCAGATGCAAATTAGCTTGTTTATAAAGTGAATTAGGCTGGGCAAATTTGCTGTGAATTAGAACTGCAAAATAGGGTTTGGAAGATGGTCGAGAAAATTTGCTGAGCGGATTAGAACTGAGACCTAATTCCCGCCACTCTATTGATAGTATGGACAACAAATCATTCACAGCCTAAACCATGGAATGAAGTCGAATATCAGATAATAATTTTTCATTCACGTGTGCCAGAAGCAATAGTATACCAGATCTGTATATTGAGTCTTGTGGTTATCAGACGGTCTGATAAGTATAAAGGACAGCGTCAGGAGTAATTAACATAGGTAGGTCACACTCTTTTCGCTGATGAGCTTGGCATCATCTGATCTCCAAATTTGACAGTTGGAAGTCTAACTTGTAACGTGTATAAATGATATTAAAACAAAGTTTTCAAGGGTGACCAATGGATGGGCTCGAGAGTCGCGACGATCATGTGGGAGTACCTAGAGATTTGAGACCTATGCGAGCAAGGCTCCCAGAGGCTGACGAGTGCTATGAAGAAATGTAAGGAATGATTCATCAAGTGTACCTCTCTAATACAGGACGAACTCTACGAGAACAACTTGTTGACCGACGTGTTCCCTTCCTGGTTTTTCTTAAGGACCTATGGAAAGATAAGATTTGAACGTAAAAAGATAGAACGATAATGTACCTTGGCGACGGCAAATTCGAAATCTTCTTGTGTGACGTGTTGTCTTCGTTCCCGGAGCGCGTACATACCTAGGAGGAAGAGGTAGGATTAAATCACAAACACTGGGGAAGGATAGAACACGGACCCGCTTCGGTACAGATACCACGGACTTCGGCCCCTGAACACTGACCCATCTTCTCTGCGAGAGCACGGAGGTTTATACCTCGTTGGAGGGACATCTACAGAGGCGGAGAGTCAATCAATTGAGACTTTGGACCTGTTGATCGTTCGATGAACTTACCTTTCGAGAATGGATGCGCAGAATGGACACGCGAGCCTCTGGGCCTGGAGGTGGGAACTCGATTTTGCGATCAATACGTCCGGGGCGGAGGAGGGCAGAGTCAAGAATGTCTAGACGTGTGTTCGAAAGGTGACGAAGCGGAGAACAAGGCGGGACACACCGATACGATTAGTGGCCATGATTACTTTGATGTTCTTGGTCGCTTCGAACCCATCTAGTTGGTTCAGGAGCTCCAGCATTGTCCGTTGGACCTCCGAGTCGCCGCCCCCACTGCCGCTCTCCCCACGCGAAGAGCCTATTGAGTCAATCTCGTCCATGAAGATGATGCTTGGCGCGTGCTCGCGCGCCATGACGAAGAGTTCGCGGACCATGCGGCTGCCTTCGCCAATGTACTTTTGCACCAGCTCACTGCCGCTCACTCTGATAAACTTGCAGTCCGTGTGATGTGCCACCGCGCGCGCGAGGAGAGTCTTGCCGGTTCCTGGAGGCCCGTACAGCAGAACGCCTTTGGGCTGCGCGATTCCGAGGGAATCGAAGAGCTCGGGGTGCTTCACGGGGAGCTCAATCACTTCTTTAATTTCTTTAATTTGCTTGTCGAGACCGCCGACCATTTCGTACGTGCTATCCGGGACCTTTTCGACCATCATGAGCGAAACGAGGGGGTCGACTTTGTTGGGGAGGATTTTGTGGATCGTGTACGAGTCGGAACGGAGTGCGACGCGAAGCGTTGGGGTGAGAGCATTGATGTCGATCTCGGAGTCGAGATCAACGACTTGGTGCATTCGTTAGTTGGAGGTGGGGGCGTGGTATGATAGACGTACTGTATTTCCCTTCTGGTTGGACCTTGACGAGAACCTTGTTCTTGCCCATGACTTTGACGACTTCGCCGACATAGCTGCCCGGTTCGTGCAGCAGTTGGAGTTCTTCTCTGAGTAACCGAACTGGAGAGAACTCGAGTTATGGCCGACAGCAGTAATGGGTGGCGTACCTCGCGCGTTGAGAGCATTGCGCTGTGCCTCTAGTCGCCGTAGATTCTGAGTTTTCTGATTTATGGTGAGCTCAGCAGTCTCAATCTTTGCTTGATAGTAAGACTTGATGCCGCCAGTGGCGAGCTGTGCTTTCGTTACTGTCGCCACAGGCATGGTCGAGATGAAAGAGGTTACGCGTCGCCGTCACGTCACGCATCACATTAGGAAATTAAGAATTTATTACAATCTAAGGTTTTTCTTCAAAAGAACGTCTTGCTTCAGCTTCCTCCTTCCTTCCTCTATACTCTCCATCTGGGCCAACGCACGGTCCTCCGGCATCCTCGCCAGCCGCGACTTGGAGCGCACACGTGGTCGGCGCTGCACATACCACTCCCAAGCAAAGCGCACGACTTCCCCATCTGCATCGTACGGCGTCGGGATCTCAGAGTACCCCGGACGCGCGGTCGGATGCCGCACGTAAATCGCGGAACATGTCGCAAAGTTTGGTTCAATGTACGCAGGGATGAATAGCCACGGAGAGGCAAAGTGGGGGAGGTAAAAGGGCGTGAGTGTCAATGCAGGCGGCTTCGACTCTTCCTCTTCAGCGGGAGGAGGTGCTGCTTCTTCTTCTCCGAGGACCTTGGTAACCAACGCAGATTCAGCGGCGGTGGGTGCCTCCGGGTCTGGAGTTTCTACAGCCTTTTTAGTCTTCTTTTTCTGCTTTTCTGCTTGCTCTTCGGCCTCCTTGACGTAGTGTTCGTAGTCGTTGACGTCGTACCAGTTGTCGTTATTTGGTGGCTTGAAGAAGCGAATTGCGTTTGGATCTACAGAAACCATGTCGCCCGGTGCCAACCGCGTATTTGCGTTTTGGTGCTGCAGGAATGTAAGTTGAAGAACAAGACGAAATATGAAATGAATACGGACCTTCTTTCCGTTGAGCTTGACGTTCCCGTGAATAATAAGCCTCCGAGCCTCATACACGCTGTGAACAAAACAACAACGAAAGAGGAAAATGTCGAGCCTTCTCTCGACCTCGGAGAACATCAAGCTTCCTACGGGGGCCATACCTTTGGCGGCTTCTTCTTCTGCGAGCTCCTTTTCCTTCTTTTTCCGGAGCGCAAACTCTTCCAAGGACGCCTTGTCGTCGCCGAGGACTTTGCGTTTCGGCCGCACATCGGGAAGCGTCTCCGGAAGGAACCAACGCTTGAACACTTTTTCGTTGATAAAGTCGCCGTGGTACGCGCGCACAACGGCCTTGGATCTCCAGCGCTGTTGGAAAAGCGTCGAGCTGGCGGATTTGAAAGTGATTTCACGCTTTCTGGGGCCGTCAGTCCGGAGGTAGAGGTTGTAGAGGTTTTTTGGTGTCCAGCTCTGTGCGAGTGCGTTGGTTAGGACCAAAAACTATACTAGAGACAGCGCACCATTCTGGGCAGCGCCCGCTTGATGCTGAATATGCCTTTGTCGCGCATGGTTGCAGAGGGAGGAGGAGACTGACCAGCGCGGTGGAATTCAGAAATTTCCTCCAAGGGCAGATTTAAACTCCGCTTTGTCCGTCCTGCATCGTCATGGTCCTCGTCCTCGTCATTGGCGACCTCCACATCCCCCATCGCACCCACGACTTGCCCGCAAAATTCAAGAAGCTTCTCGTGCCCGGCAAGATACAGCAGATTCTATGTACTGGGAATGTCTGTGATAAGGAGACGTATGAGTACCTCAAGACTATTTCGCCTGATGTACATATAGTCAGGGGTGACTATGATGAGGTGCGTGGCGTATGCTGGAGAATTAAAATATTTTATTCATGCGTGTTGTAGAGTGCTTTGCCGTTGTCGGTCACTGTCGTGCATTCACCAATAAAAATCGGCGTTATCCATGGTCACCAGTGTATACCCACTGGCGACATTGACTCGCTCAGCTCAATAGCACGGCAGATGGACGTGGACGTTCTCATTTCCGGGCACACACATACGTACGTTCGTTGTATGCTCTGACTGACCGCAGTGATGCCGATCACGAAGGCGCAGTTTCCAGGCAGTGGAAGTCGACAACAAGTTCTTTGTCAATCCTGGGTCTGCAACTGGCGCGTGGACTGGCGCACACAATGGGTACCTGTCTTGCCTTGCCTCATTGTACACGCTCTGACTGTGACGGACGACAGGGACCCAACCCCGTCATTTGCGCTCATGGACATCCAGGGCCCAGTAATAGTGACGTATGTCTACCAGTTGATTGAGGGTGAAGTGCGCGTTGAGAAGATCGAGTGGCGGAAAGAACCAGAGACAGTGCCCGGCGCGCCACGGAGCACTGTCATGCCCCAGAATATACCGAGTCCAACGCCAGGCAGTCCGCAGAGTTCTGTTTGGTAGCGACCACTGTGTTTCACTTTTGGTCCAAGGTACTCGCTCGTGATTACCCCAGATATACCCAGCATGTGCTCTTGATGTCGAGCACATCTATTACGAATCTTCAAAAAATAGATAATAGTCCTATTGTGTGACCTGGCACTAGATAATGAAATATATTCAGAGAGGACATGTCGCCCCTTCACTCTCCATCGCTCTCAGTCTCGTACCCGTCATTCTGTTTGCTCTCCCTTGCCCCTTCAACCATCTCGACAACAAGCTGACTGCCCCCCTTCAACGCTTCAACGTCCCCAAGGCGTGTACAAGGTCTCCAGGGTATCTCCTTGCGTGGATAAGCGGATACGAGCTGGAAGCCCCACCATTGCGGTGCAGATGATAGTTGTTTTTCCAGAGACGTTTCGAGATTGACAGTGTCCCATGCATCGCCTGCAGGCGAAGTCGTGGGATCTTCAGAAGGAGAGAGGGAGGACGGGACGAGCTGTGCGTCGACGAAAGCGTAGAGAGACGTGAGGGACTGTGTCGGAGGAAAAATGTGGATCGTGCGTCCGCCAGCCGGGAGGCGGACGGCGATGCGCAAGCCTGTCGAGGGGGCGGGGAGAGATGACGAGGCGAGCGCGCGTCGGATGAAACGGCGCCAGGATAAACGGGTCTGCTTGAGGCGCTCGAGGGCAAGCTGGTTTTGGCGCTCAAGGGCGGCTTGGACCTCCTGGGCGCGCGCGCGCTCGGCTGCTTCGCGTTCGGCGGCAATTTTGGACTCGATGCGGGCGCGGTCGCGGGCGGCGGTGGCGTGAAAGGCGGCATCTTGTTCTGAGCGGAGGAGGCGGTCGTGTTCGCGGGCGGCGGTTTGGGCTTGGATGCGCACGAGGAAGGGCGTCACGCGGGGAAGGAGTTGGGTTGTGAGGTGGCTGGAGAGGGACGAGGCAGAGGTGGGGCCGGTGGGTGAGCCTTGGTGGCGAGATAGAACGGTCAGAATGGGCGCCGCGTTGGCGGGTGCGCGCGAGGAAGAGGGGTTGCGCCGGGGTTGGAGGGCGACAAAGGCGACGAATGGATACGTCGTTGCTTGCAATTTTTCAGCGGCTAGGGAGGATGAGTCGGCTGTGGACAAGAAGAAAATGCAGCGCACCGCTGTAGGCTTCTTGGTCGCGTACGTCGCCGCCCCAGACGACGACGTTGTTGTCGTACAGGAGGCGGACAAACTCGGGGTTGGTGAGCGTCGACCTGGGCAGAGTCAGTCAAGAGACGGCCAGAGAAACTGTAGTACCTCTTGAACTCTGGGACATCGTCGTGTTCGTCGCTGACGAGGACGATGCAGCCGATACGTGCCTCGCGCTCACACGTGCGCAACGCCTGTTCGTAGCTGCCGAGAGTAAAGTCTGGCAGAACCTTGCTGTCGTCCTGCAGCCTCGAGCGGGCAGTCAGAGTCGACGGGCCTGCAGCAGCTGTGTCGACAGCGCTGGTTCGCCCAGTGCTGATGGACACGGCACCTGTTTCCTCCTCCAGCTCACGAACCCAGCGGTCAGGTCCCCCAAAGCTGCGGCGGGGCCTCGGGGTGTAGAAGGAGAGGCTGGTGAAGCGAAACTGGGGAACAGGGATGCGCAAGAGGCCGAGAATAAAGCGGAAAACGTTGGAGAGGATGTGGAGGGGAACGGCAAAGACGGCGAACAAGGGTCTTGCGACGAGCTGGTACAGCGCCGACGGACGCAGAGGTGGCCCGCGGACGTCTGAGTCGTCTATCTCGAAGCTCTGCACGGTGGGCTGCGCTGGCTGCTCGAAGAGGAGGTCGACTGCGCGCTGCCGAGCCCGTCAGACTGTGGATTGCCTGCCACTGCTGGTGCTCACCTGGACATCCCAGCCAACGCTGTCGAGCACACTGATCGCGACGTCCTCGTCTGCGCCGTGGGCGACGGCTTGCAGCGCTGCGAGCGCGTCGCGCTGGCCGGCGTCTAGGTGGTTCATCATAAAAGTCTAAAACACAATTTCTCCGTCCATCAGGGAGACTGGCGGTGGCCTTGCGGTTATAATTAAAAAGTCACATCTACATATAATATCACAGTCAAAGTCTTTTCATTCTTGACCTCCATGCTCCGTCCACGGTTAGCTCGTCTAATCCATTCCTCTGTCTCTCGTCGTGCATTATTCGATCCTAGAGCTGTAGAGCGCGTAGAGGACGATGTAGATGTCTGCATCGTCGGCGGCGGGCCAGCAGGTCTCAGTGCCGCCATCCGTCTCAAACAGCTCGAACGCGACCGAGGCAATGAAATTCGCGTCGTCGTTCTCGAAAAGGGCAGCGAAGCAGGTGCCCACATCGTCTCTGGCGCTGTCATTGAGCCCCGTGCACTCAATGAGCTCCTCCCTGACTGGAACCAGCTACCTGATCATCCCCTCACCACCCCCGCGACCTCGTCTAGTATGCGCTTTTTCACCGAAAAATTTTCCTTGCCGATACCCCATCCTCCTCAAATGAGCAACAGTGGAAACTATATCGTCTCTTTGTCTGCGTTCACCCGCTGGCTCGCCTCTGTCGCTGAAAACGAGTACGGCGTCGAGATATATCCTGGCTTTGCTGCTGCACAATTGCTGTACTCTCAAGAAAAGGACTCTCAGGATCCATGGGGTAACCCAGCTCATAGCGTGCGCGGTATCATCACCAACGAGGTCGGCCTGACAAAAGGCTTCACCCCCAAGTCCTCGTTCGAGCCTGGCATGGCGTTCAACGCCAAGGTCACCCTCCTTGCAGAGGGCGCACATGGTTCTCTTTCCAAACTTGCTATACAAAAATACAAACTACGTACAGAGGCTCAGCCACAGACGTACGGTATAGGTGTAAAGGAAGTTTGGCGCGTTGACCCGGCAAAGCACGAGCCTGGCAAGGTAGTGCATACCTTGGGGTGGCCGTTGGATATGAAGACTTATGGCGGCGGGTTCGTTTATCACATGGCTGACGGCCTCGTTTCGTTGGGTCTCGTGATTGGCCTTGACTACCCGAACCCTTATCTGTCGCCGTACCGCGAGCTCCAGGTGAGCACTTTTTCCCATATCAATTGACATACCCATGCTGAGTATGATCCAGCGCATGAAACACCACCCATACTACCGCGACCTCCTTGCAGGCGCTGAGCGCCTTGCATACGGCGCACGCACGCTCAACGAGGGCGGGCTGCAGTCCGTGCCCAAGCTTCATTTCCCCGGCGGCGCCCTGATAGGGTGTTCGGCGGGATTTGTGAACATCGCAAAGATCAAAGGCACGCACAATGCCATGAAGAGCGGGATGTTGGCTGCTGATGCAGCGTACGACGCCGTGCAGACGACTGAAGAAGGCAAGGCGTCTGATATGTCCAGGTACGACCAGGAGCTCAGGAAGTCTTGGGTGTGGGAGGACCTTGATGAGGTTAGAAATCTGCGGCCGTCGTTTAACACGGGCCTTGGGGTCTGGGGAGGTATCGTCTACTCGGGCATTGATTCGTTGTTGTTTAGGGGGAGGGTGCCATGGACGTTTAAGCATGCGCCAGCGCAGGAAATGGAAAAGGTGAAGGAGAGTGGTGGGAGTCTCGATGCGGCGCATACGCAGAGGGCGAGGGAACACAAGCCGATTGAGTACCCGCCGTTTGAGGCGCCGTTGTCGACGGATTTGATGACGTCTGTTGCTTTGACTGGGACAAATCATGCCGAGGATCAACCGGTGCATCTCAGGGTTGTGAAGACTCCTGAGTTTGCGAGGGAAATCGAGAGTGGAGAGGTTGAGAGGGCGGAGATGGGAGAGGTGTTGGAGGGTGGCAAGGTGGATAGGAAGAGAGGAAGGAGGGAGCATGTGCAGGTTAATACGGAGGAGTTTGCAGGTTTGTTGGGGAGGGCGTGTCCGGCAGGAGTGTATGAATATGTCGAGGCCGAGCAGGGCGATAGGGCTGCGCAGGAGGAGGGGTGGAAGGGGACTAAGCTGGTTATCAACTCGCAGGTGGGTTTTACTGTTTTTCTCTTTTACTGTACGGTAGAACTGATTTTTTACAGAACTGCATCCATTGTAAGTTGTGCGATGTCAAGGTGCCGACTCAGGACATTACGTGGACTGTCCCCGAAGGTGGGGGAGGTCCAAAGTACAGTGAGTTGCTTCGTCGAAGCTTTTTTTTTACCTGGTCCTCAACGGTATACAGGTCTCACCTGAGGAACAAACATCTACTAAATTTTCTGTATCATACATACATTAAAACACGCATGGTGCACTTGACGCAACAGTTTCTCCATGGCTATCATACGGACATGGCTACGAGTTGGACCACATTGGTCTAGCTGCTCATTTGACTTGATTTCATCATGGATTTAAACAACTCGGTAAGTCTACTAGTTGGGTATTTTGTTGTGAAAGTCCCAGTCTACATTGCTTCCGACTGTAGTAATCTTCACTAGAACCAGCTAGACAAGAGAACTTTGATGTATTCTGCAAGGACAAAGCTAATCATTATATGCAGATGGATCTACTTAGTCAAGACTGTATCATGGATTAGTTATGTGGTAGAAAGTTGCAAGTTATCTGGTTGATGCAAAAGATGCTGTTTTTTGCCAGTGTTGTTGGTCAAGTAATAAACTGTATCTTTGTCCATGCACTAAATATGGTTAGATCTGCTGATAAGATTGCTGCTGATGAGACTGCCATGGGCACAGAATAGGATAGTGGTGTTATTCAATGCCACCACTGCTTTGCATATGCACCAACTCTTGCAAAGCACTACTATTTTTGGAAATCTGTCCAGACTCACTCCCTCCCATATATTCATATGCATAATTCACCCTCCCATCTCCATTGTTAGGGCTCTGCTAATATAAGCAGTGATGAGCCTTGGAATGAGGTCATTGCATCTAGCTTTATTTTTAGCACATCAGAAAAGATGGGCAACTTACTGAACAGCTACAAATGCAACATGCCAACATCATGAAATATATTATGAGATAAATCACAATACATCTATGGCCATGGATAGCACCATGGATAGCAATGGTGACAGATCAGTGGCAAGCTATACATAGCACAAACACTAAGCAATGTGGCAAAAAAGGATTATGCATGGAAAGAAAATTGAAAATTAAGTAGGTAGAGTGAATGCAATGAAATAGGGATGGATGGAGGGGGGGGATTGTCATGACCCACCCACATTCTCCAGGTTAAGGCTACACTAACCCTCACTTTTTCATCCTCCAGTTTCCAAAATCACTGATCCAATCACTGAGATCACTGAGATTTCCTAACCCAGATATACCATGATCCCTGCACTCCAAAATGGCCCCAGTTTCTCTGTGCTACTATAAGATCATTCCTGACATCCTGCAAATGCCATGCTGCATGATCATCCCACAAGACCTGACTCCTGCACAATCATCCTGCTGCCCAATTTCACTGATGCTCAATTATCTCCAGCACATAATCACTCCTAATGCCCAAGACACTCCATAAGTACTTAGGAAAGGCACTGAGTAATTAGTAGAGTAGTCTTGATATTGCACCTAGTTTTGTCCAGTTTTGGTTTTTTATCTCTACTCTCTCTATTTTCTCCAGTCTCTCTTATTCCACATATCTCCAAATCTATTTCATTCATCTCCAAATTCTCTTTTCTCAACCTCTTTTCTCTTTGCATCATCTTGTCTCAACTCTCTTCCTTTTTTCCCTCAAGGTTCTCATCCTTTCAACTCAACTTGGCTCCAACTCTCCAAACATCTCTAGTTTTATTTCCCTTTACTTCATCTTATTCTTGTTTTCCATCTCTCTCCTTCTATTCTCATTTTACATCAACTCTTTTTTGCTTCTTCTCTGTTTCTCTTTTCCTTTTTCATTCTCTCCTCTGTTTATCTCCAATTTATTTTCTACTCCTCTACTCTCTCTCAATTCCTCCACTTCATCTTGACTTCTTTCCTCTCCATCTTGACTCCATTCTTTTCTACTCACCTTCTTCCTCTTTTGTCAGGTCCCACTAACTCAGGAGCTCACTCTGTTGAGCAAGTACCTACTAGTTGGGTCTTGCCAAGAAGGAAGACTCACATGGAATAAGGGAGTAAGTGCTGGAGATAGGCACTGGGATTCTAAGTACAAGAAAGGAGAAGGGAGCTAGAAAATGATAGGTAGAAGGGAAACCAAAAATAAAAGGAAAGAGTTAAAGGAGAGGAGATAAAAATAAGTAGTACAGAAGAAGAGGAGAAGAATATGGAGTCAGAACAAACAAAAAGAGTTTAAGACAGAGCAAAAGGGAATGGAGAAAAAAACAACAGAGACTGAGGAAATGAAGAAAGAGAAGAGGTAGAGTTGGAGAAGGCCTCACTCCCCTGTGCAATGTCCCTTGCATCAAGAACATCATCCAGACTGCCCTCATGGGTCTCCAGCAGCATAGAGACCCCAGAACACCCATGCCCACTGCCAACTCATTCCGATATGAAATCCCTCCTAGCTGTCAATTCAGGCCTGATCAAATCACTCCAGGATGCCTGCAAATGGCTTGAGACTCAGGGATGGATCCTAGCAGCTGAACCATACAGCAGATTCAAGGTAGTTAATATATTGGCAACAGCAGCACTGGGCCAGAAGCAGACAGACTTGAGGAATGCTGCCCTGGTGGTAGCCTTTCTCATTGAAGTGGATGTCTCTGACCAGGTCTCTTCTTCACTAGCTGACACAGTAGCCTCGAAGACACTTGGCTCCCTTGAGGGCCTTATTAGGAAACTTGGCTCCTCAGTGGATTTCCTAGCAGCCAATGACTCAAGATGTGCTGAAACCACTCTGGCTCTCCAAGCAACTTCAGACTCACTCACCAAGGTCTCATCCTCACTTGGCAAGCTGGCAGCCAAAGGTAACAGCTCTGCTAACCAGCCTACCAATCTGAGCACCTGGGCTTTGGTCGTGTGAGCTTTGGCACATTTTCCCCTTATGGTTGCTGTTCCACTAGTCAACACAGTGCTAGGCCTCAAAGGCAACAAAGGGCAATATGCAATAGCTATACAGTCCTCATCCAATTTGATTCCTCTGACCCCCTAGCCCCCAAGGACCTAACTTTGGCAAATGTAGGGACAATTTGCGACAAGCTCAACAAAGTCCTCAAAGGAGCTGAGCACAATGGTACAGCCCTAGAGGATGAAGAGGTGACACAGACCATTCAGAAGCCCCTCATCATTGGGCTCAAAACTGCCAGCAAAAGTGCATTTCTGATAGAGTTTGAAGGTGCTGATTCAGCTGCCAGGTTCTGCAATCTACTAGCATGGGATCCTCCAGTCTTTTGAGAGATATTTGGTGAAAATACATGTGCAATTAGGAAGTCTTACAACATTATAGCCCACTTTGTACCCTGCACAGGCTCTTTTGACTCAGATAATGAGGCTGATCTTTGTGCAATAGAACTTGATAATGATTTGTCTGCTAACTCCTTAGCCTCAGCGCAATGACTCAAGCACCCTGACAGGCATCACTCAACACAATCAGTTGCCTCCCTCAAGATCTCATGCAATGACCCTGACACTGCCAACAGCCTTATCCAAGGGAGAATCTTCATAGGGGGACAACAGGTTGCAATCAGGAAGGATATTCGGGAACCCATCTGCTGCAACAGGTGCCAGAAATATGGCCACTTCTGGGCCAACTGTCAGGAACCAAAAGCCTGTGCCAACTGCACCGCCTCTTCACATTTACTGGGTGTCTGCACATTGTCATTGTCTAGATGCATGTCCTGTGGAGTTAACTCAACTCACACAAGTATAGACCAAAGCTGCCCAACCTTTGCCAAGCACTGCTTGGACTTTGATGCTCACTTTCCCAAAAACAGAATGCCATACTACCCAACCAATAACCTGTTGTTATGGGTGACTGCCTCCTCTAAGATGGCAACATCTACCAAGTCACCAGCAAAACCCATGATACCAACTCCTCTTCCACCCCCAGAAACTGCAGCACAGCCCCAGAGGGAAGATCCCACTTCACCCATGCCACAGGATCCACAACACACCTTGACAGGCAGTAGGATCCTTAATTGCATGAGCAATCTCAACAAATATGGCTTCACTTCACAGAATAGCACTCAGCACCCATGCTCAAAAACAACAGGCCAGAATCAGTCAGTTTGTAAATGAACAGACAATCACCAGCATCTTCTGGTAGGCTCTGCATCTGGCAACAAAATATAAGGAAGTCCAATGTCACCCAAGCTGCTATAATCAATGTAGCTAACCCTGCAGATTGGGACATCCTTGCTATCCAGAAACTATTCCTTGATCACATAGGTAATATCAAGGCCTCTAGATTCTGGAGGGTCATATACTCCTTTGATTACTGGAGAGATGGG
>QLON01006754.1:0-17066 GCA_003313675.1 Termitomyces heimii
GAACTCCAAGTCGACTCCTCGTTCCCAAAACGAGTAAATACTCTTGTCACCTTTGGCATTTGCTTGATTCCCGACCGTCTGCCACCCAGCATCCTCGTCCGCAGACGACACGGCACGGATGGCACATATCCAGGAGGGAGGGTATTGTATATGCTCTGAGTGCTCTGGGTAGTGTATTGCAATGTAGTCGGTGACAGCATCTGAAGAGACAGCAGTCTGTGAAAGTTCTCGCATGAGTTCGTGCATTTCTTTTTCAATGTCCTTTAGTGCTCGGTGATTGCGAGTAAACGACCTATCCAAACGAGAACGTCCAGCTATCTGCTCGATTTCTTCTATTGAAAACTTTTTGATCCTTTCATCTGCGGAGCGGCTGCCAAGTCTCACAATCTTGTTCGTAATTCCCGCATCCAGAATCCCAGTCAGAAGGTGGTCCAGAGCATGATTACTAAAAGCAATCATTAAGATCGGCGTTGCGCTTTTGACTAGGACTCGCAGCAATTCAATACCTGTAAAGGTCTATTTCAAGTGAAAAACCTTCTTGGACCAAGGTGTTTGCGCACTCACTTTGCCTGTACCAGGGGGTCTGTAGGCAAGTCCTAAGCATACACACAGGAGTATTGTATTGGGTACTGTTCTCACCCTTGGATCAATGCTACCTCACGAGTCAACGCATTAATAATAGCTTCCGCTTGACTTGTATCTAAACGGCTGCTTCGAAGTTGGTGACGGGCAATTGTAACTGATTCTCGGTCATTGACACGGAGCTTGAGGTCATCTACGCCGGCTTCAGGGGGAAACAAGGGTGCCAACTGGTAAGCAAAACCAGGGTCTCGCGTGTAACGGGGTGGACAGATCCCAGCATCTCGAAAATATCCAGGAGGTCGGTGGACAAGGTACTCACTAAACGGGAACGTCTCTGGTTCGGCAAGTTTCAGAGTGTCCAAGAAAGGTCGTATGGCCTCAAACATTACAGGAGATTCGACCATGATTACAGTACTATCATGTTGTAGATATCCATTTTTGAGAGTGTTAAGAATGCGAAGTTCAATCTCGGGATCAAAGAAAACGACTCGGGCGGAAGTTCGATCCTTGCTTGCCTGAGCTGATTCTGTGATCTCCTTTACAGAGCTTGCCAAAATACCCAGGTGGACATCAATCTGTTGACCGCATTTCCAGACCAATGCGATGAGCCCTCCCTGCATCATTCGCTTTCCACTCATTCCTTCCCAAAAAGCTTGACGGGCTCTCGCTTGTGAAGAGCGTGCTCGACCAGGGGGAGAGTCAAAGCTGAAAGCGACAGAAAGACCACGCCGATCTGGTATCAGAGAAATGAACTGCACGCCAGTGTAAACATTGAACATCACGGTGTCTTGGGCGTCTACAAGACCACGGTATCTTCCTCCACGTTGCTCAAGTATTCCATGCAGTCGACTATTCATCTCCTTGCCTTTCCTTTGGCTGAGGAAGTCCTCACGAATGAGCTGTACAGATGTACGCAATGGTGCCCTTGAAGTTAGTGTCACTCAGGATGATTAATTTACACGATAGCAAAACAAGGGACTCACGTTAGCTCCTCTCGAAGGAGCCTGAATTGAATGTCCAACGACCGCTGCATCGTTTCATCTGGATGTGGGTGTGGTGCGCCATACAGATTAGCAGGCAGAAATGGAGTGGCGGTAGAGATGAGTTCTTCATGGGTTGGAGCAATACGAATGTCTTCGATGTAGACAAAGTCATTGTCGTGGCGTGGAACACCCAAGGAAGAATTCTCGCCTGGTCCGTCGTACGTGAGGTGAAGGGCTGAGAGGATACCTTCGCCTTGATTTGTGCCAAGGTTAACAATACACCTCGTTTGTTTCGTGGCTTTCTCGAGTTTTGCTTGTTCACGATCTACGATATTCAAGAGGCGTTTGACTTTAGTCTTGAGATAATCTATGATATGGTCACGAGCAGCCTGACTTGTATACTTAAACGGATCGTCAAAATATGGGGGTGAAGCAGATATTCCAGTAATCCAGGAGTCTTGCCAAGCTTGGAGACGCCGAACAATGACATTTAATTTGGGATGTGTAGCAGACGAATTCTTAAAGCGCGTTAAACATCTTCATAGAGAGCGGTTACTCACAAGACAAGTAACAACGTGAATCTCACATACTCGAAAAGAACACTAGCCAAAGAAGCCAGCACTTGGCTCCCGATCGGATCCTTGATCGAAATCTTGGGGTCCTCAAATGAATGGGCTGCCATGAAATTATCCATGCACTTCTCAATCTGTTCGAAGAAGATATCGCAATTGTTCATGATACACGTGTAAAGTCCGCTGTAAGACACAATTGAACAACATTTCAGTGGTTATAGAGAAATAGAACATACTTGACAAGATGGCTCAGTGTACTTTTCACGACAAGATCAGAAGAAAAGAACTTCAACATGGTGAGTCATGCATAGAGTACGCGGATACAGAATAGCCATACACGTAATAAGGGCAGAATCCCTCGCTGGAAAGACAGTATCTCGGGATGAGAGCCAGCTCGAATAGAGACGGGAGACCACCGAAGTACGTCAGTAATACGAAGCAAGCCGTTGCCCTTTTTTATGGGGAGAGAAGGGAAGTAACTCAGCAACTGGTAAGAAGTTTATGAGATTCATTCACCGTGGCGACAGAATTTAAGAACAGCTATCAATCGGTGAATTGTGAAGCGGCAAGCACAATTTTAAAAAATCACCTGTCCATCTTCTGACGTCTGCCAGAAATAAGATCAAGACGGTGCATCATGATTTAGAAGCTACTAACCCAACTTGCGTTCGACGCAGTAGCGTTGTTCAAGGGCTTCAAGAATCCATAGATGTGGAAGGTTTTTGAAAATCTGTAATCATCGCGAAGATACATCGTCAAAGCGTTATGGGCTTCTACAGGTGACATTGTTTTTGAAGGGGTTGCAAAGAAAGCATCGGTGCCGGATACACCAAGCTTCACTAGTCTCGCGTCTGTTAAGAAAGGTGCTAGTACATCAATGCCATCTTTGGTTCGGCCATCAGCTGAGAACGAAGGTGATGAGCTTGCTTGAGTAAGTTCTGGGTTGTGTTCATGACGAAAACGACAATTGAATTCACGGTTGCATTTGCCCGTTTCCCAATAAAAGCTACATATCCCAGCAGGTTTCTGACGACGGCTGGACCTATGACTTGGACCAGTATTAGTGCCATGACCTGCTTCAGCCGCCAATGCAGGTGAGGCACCGTGCACGAAGTTGCAGGCAGTGCCCTTCCTACAACCACCAGGTGAGTTGAAGTAACGACAAGGGGGCATGATGAGTGTAGCGATTAAGGATCGATAAACTACGCCTCTGCCTTTATATGCGCAGTCCTGGCGCCTAAAGAACCCTAGACCAAAGCAAGATCGGTGGCGTCTAACGTAACTGTCGCATTGGCCTCAACACGTGGATACTACGAATGCATGTATTTTTTTCGTACGCCTGTATCACGCTTCGACCTGATTGCAGTAAGCTACAAGTATTTGTAGTTGACAAGGAGTCCGTGAGCCTTGCATTTCTGAAGAATAGTCGAATCACGTCGGTTGCATGTGCGTGATGTGATGATCGGAAGTGAGTCTTCTTCCACCACCATGCTCCGGACACGCTGCATCAATTCAGCGCGTGCTCTTTCACGCTTGTATGCCACCACGACATCCCCTCATGCTCTTGTTTTCCTGGAGCATAGACAAGGAGCGTTGGATTCAGGTTCCTTGTCTGCACTCACTGCTGCTGAACAACTTGGAGGCAAAGTAACCGGACTTCTTGTTGGTGCACCGGAACATGTGCAGGGCATCGTAGAGAAGGCCAAAAAGTCAGTATCTTCCATGTCGCCGTCTCTACTCATCCTTACTATTGTTAATACGTTGAAATTTTGCAGACTCAAAGGCCTGACCTTTATTCTACATTCAGCCTCATCCCAATACGCTGAACCACTTCCGGACACCATATCTCCTCTTTTAGAGAAACTATTATCCGGTCCTACACCATTTACACACATAGTTTCTGCTACATCTTCGTTCGCAAAATCGCTCTTGCCTCGAGTAGCAGCGAAACTTAATGCCCCCTCCGTCTCAGACGTTATTTCCGTGGAGCATGATTCCTCTTCCAATAGTACAACATTCACGCGTCCGATCTACGCTGGGAATGCAATTGCAACCGTTCGCGCACCTTCATCTGTTCCCATCAAATTCTTCACCGTTCGGGGCACTGCTTTTGCTGCCGCACAAGTACAAGATGCCTCCGAGGCTGAAGCTTCATCCCTTGAACCTGTTGAGCTCCCTGACTATCCAACGGAACATGTCAAAACCAGTCTCACAAAGTCCGATCGTCCTGACCTCGGAGTTGCTGGTCGGGTGGTATCCGGAGGACGTGCGCTTAAAAATGCTGAGACGTTTGCCTCGACATTATATCCGCTTGCGGATGCACTTGGCGCTGCCGTTGGGGCTTCTCGCGCCGCTGTGGATGCCGGATATGCAGATAACTCGTTACAAGTCGGCCAGACAGGCAAAGTTGTCGCCCCAGAGATGTATATGGCCGTTGGTATCTCTGGAGCCATTCAACATCTCGCTGGGATGAAGGATTCTAAACTGATTGTTGCTATAAACAAGGTGAGAGAACCTGTTCCCGTCATAAACTGGGATTAAACCTCGCCGCACATCAAGGATCCAGACGCGCCCATCTTCCAAGTTGCAGATATAGGTCTTCAGGCAGACCTGTTCGAAGCTGTCCCAGAGCTTGTTCAAAAGTTGAAGGAATAGGCATAGCCGTCTTAGTGTTTACAAGTACAAATGTGATAGATTGTGCCTGCCTTCTATTTGGATGATCAATTGAGCAAAATCTGGAATTGAATAAGACCATACCCCGAGTCGCCACCAGCAAAATCATAATGCATTCAGTGGTAATCTACATCAGAGAGGACCAACGCTCTTGGATGAAGTGTGATGTTCAGCAGCATGTCACGCGTACAAAGTTCGACGATGTTTCTAATCACGTACCATGGGTCCTTTTCTCTATCCGACGACGTACCCATTGACACTTTCTGGGAAAACGCTAATTGTAGTTCGTCTCCTATTTGTCTGCCTTAAGGTGTACGGTTTAATCAGGCGTCCGGGCAGCCTGTCGTTTCCACCGCAAATGTTTCGCAACTTGCTGTTGACCTACTCATTGCATCTCTTTCGCTCGAGCGGTTGGCGATTGTTAACCCGGAATTCCTGGTGCCAGTCGTAGGCGGTAGAGAAGAAGGCGGAGAAGGTCTTACCACATCTGCGGAATGTACGTGTAGTGTAGTTGTTGATTTCGACCTTATTCGCAAAGATTCTGCAGTATATGGCGCTCCAGAGACCAACATCTTAGTCATACAGCAGAGGTCCCCCGTCCTAAAAGTTGAGTTGTGCTTCATTCCGTGCACTCAGAGGATATTCAACTTGTTCTTTTTCAGTCGAGAAAAGAAGATTTTGTCTACAGTCTGCTTCAGTTCATTCAGATATCTGGAGTTGAATCTGTCCTTTTTTTGTCGGGCGTGGATCTATCTAATCGAACGGATGCACAGATGCTGTATGCTGTTTTCAACGCTCGTCCTTCCAATTTGATTGATCTCTTCCGCAGTACACCAACATATCAACTACAACCCCAGAATGGTCCCTCGCTTGTTGGGACTGCTTTAGATTCTTTAACAAAACTACCCATTGCCACGTACACCTCTCCCGTGCTCCAATCACCGCATGAGTCTGTACAAGAGGTTGGGGTACCCTTCATTCCGGGGGGAGGCCTTACGCGGCGAATCATGGCATCTCTTCCCAAGAATTGGAATATCCCTACTGCGTCCCTTCTACAGTTTGTACTAGAAGGAGACAACCGAGCAGATGCCCGGTTATTTGCAGCAGTAGTAGCAAAGGTCATGGGACATGATATCCTCGAATGGCGACAACCGAATAGCTGGAATGTAGGCCTATTTGGGGCACCACACGACCAGACGTTGTACGGATAGGCAGAAAACTCAGTATCGAAGTGCAACGGTTAATGTACAGAATGCATAAATTAACAAACACGATCATCTTTTCCCTGTAATACCAAGATTACTTCGTCCACCACGTCCAGTTCTGGCAGCCTGAGACAGAGTAAGATAGGCATAGGGGTCCATTCCCTTCTTCTTAACATCACCTCCGGCTCTCTAGATTGTGACTGAGACCAGGATGATAACAATATAATCATTACAACTGACCTTGGCTTTGAACTCGTGACCAAGTCTTGGTTCAGCCTTACGTTTGTTTCTTTTGGATGCGGCCGTCGCAATCTCCGTATCTGCCATTTCGATATCCTCTGCTTCAAGATCATCTCTCCTTCGTTTTTTTGTATCCTTATGAAATTTCACACGCCCATTAGGTCCCCTTGTGAAGCCGTCAATTGAGGTCATACTTTCTCGGTATGCGGTGCCTGCTACATCTGCCGAGGGTACTACATCCTGGTCATCAGAACCATCTTCCTCGTCTATGATCATCTTTCCGGTATCTTCGTCGGTTTTAAAGTGAGAGGCATCTTGTCCTGGCTTACGACGACGTTTGGAAGTATCATCTTGGCAGGAAAATGTCAATTTTAACGACAAATGGAAATGCAGAAACACACTTGTAATACGTGATACGGCGCCTGAGAGAAGATCGGTAGGTTCATCACCATCCAATCGTAGCCGGGCACCCTGCTCTGTCTGTCTCTTCCTTTGTTGCTTCTTGGACGGTATCGGAGCGTCATTGTCGGAATCATCCAACTCGCTTTCACTCCCATAAAGGACATCTTCAAAAGCGTCACCAGTGACACGCATAGCTATAGGTACCTATGACGAAGTGTTGAGTATGAATGACTAGTAACTTGGAAGTCTAGACTAACATTGTCGTCATCAATACCTTCTTCCGCTCGGTTAATCTTCCTGCGCTTTGCCCGTTCTTTTCTCTTTTTAATGTTGACTAGGACCTTGGCTGCCTCTTCTTGTCCAGCACACGAATAGACCTCATCCCAACTGAAGCGTCGCAACATACGCTCAAATATGTGCCTGACTTTTGCTTTGAAATGGTTTTTATGATCATGAGACCAGTTCAGTAGTTTAGGTACTAGGTCCTTGAGATGTGGCCGGATAATTTCCGTAGGCAATGTGTGTATAGAAAGTTTGACAAATCCGAGAACTGACTTGACAATTTCGCGGTTGGCCGATGTGAGGAAGACAAGCAAAGTCGTGAAGATTTCCGTATGCATCTTAGCCGATATGACCTCTAAGAATGAAAATCATTTATCAATCTACCAAGAGAAAAGTTGACATTGCACACCTTTAAACTCAAAGATAAGGCGTGAAATTGAAGTGATTGTAGCGCTAATCATGTGAGGGCTACTAGCAAGGCCACCAGCCAACATGGTCAGAAACTCCTCTATACTGGCAGCAGCTAGTTTTTCGAGGATCAAACTATAGGTCTTGTATTATATGGCACAATCACTTTACGCACTTTCCAGGGAACAATCTTCATCCATCCCATCAATGAGACTTCTTTTGACCATGCCTCCTTGAGACATCTTCCTCCCCATGGCAAGAACAAGTTCAAACGCCGCAGTTCTAGCCTTTTCTGATGGCTCTTTGGTTCCTAGGACCGCTTCTGGAATCAATGAGGGTATGATATGCATTGCTGTTGCGGGAAGCGACGGCACAAGTAGTGAAAGTAGATTCAAACGATCCTAGAAGGTATTGAGGAAAAGAGAACCACAGCAGAGGAGATTAACGGACCTTTTTGGCTGCTGCAACAAGACCTTCTGATACTTCATTCATTCGGCAAATAACTGGCTCAGCATCGACAGCAACTTGACCACTCTCGGCCAGCTTGGTCAAGATCTTGTATCCGCGCTTCTGCACACCGTTATTGTTTCCCGTGAGAACCTCGGTGCTTAGGCAGAGATTAAATAAAGCCGTGGCGTCAGCAGGAGAAAGATAAGGAAGAAGCAAAATCAGAATGTCCTGAGTCATTGCAGTCACGCTCCCGAGATCTTGCTCTCCGTGTTGAGAGGTTTCTTTTGCTGTCAGTGCCAAATTGTTCTTAAACAGTTCCACAACTTTCACGTAAGCTTTTGTGATTTCCTATAGAACATTGAGCCGAGTAAACCAGGTAAGAGCTTTTCTCCCGTACTTGTTCACCAGCAATCGAAGCCCAAACACTGATGACGTCTCCCACCATGCCTCGAGAATCTCGACTTACGACACCGAACACGTTGAAGAACACAGCAAGCCAGCTTTCCGCCTGCTGTCGGAGAACAGCGATGTTCGCAGTAGCTTCCTCCACTGAGGGAGCACCTGAGTCCGGAATATGTCCCTGTTTTAAAGTCACAACTGCGAGGTTGGATTCCACAAGCACTTTGAGACCTTTGAGTATGGCGGACCGAAGATCAGGCTGTCCGTACAGTAACTGAGAGAGGAGCTGAGAGAAAGCCGGGGTCAAGGTCTGTAGGACGCCATTTAGAAGATTGATGATTTAACAGACAATGGAACGCAACGCCTACCTCCTTAATATCAGGAGGAGTGTGGCAATATCCAACAAAGCCTGACCATATTTGTGTGACGAGAACGCTCCAAACCTTCGCTTCAGATGATCGATCTTCCGTCTCGGCGTTTGATTGGAGATCGAACATTCGCTCGCTCAAAGGGACGAAATACGAAACAAAATGGCTGAGAGGCGATGGGTGGGGATGAGCCAAGAGAGGAAGCAGGAATGCACGCGGTTGCCTGCCTGCTTCCCTGTGAAATGCGATAACATTTAGCACAAGTAGTAACTCTAGTTGAGTAAAAGCATACCGGTCATGTGGTTCGAGATTAAGCGGGAGAGTCTGCAACAAGACATGGGGACCCAGGACACGCATTGCAGTTGCAAGAGTGGCGTCCGCGTCTTCCTTGTATTCATACCCTTTCTGTACGCGCAAATTTCCAACATGTTCGATGATGGGGAGAAGAAACAATTCAGCCGCAGTTGGGGAGGTCCGCGAGCCAGATCTATACTGCAAGTTGGCTATCATGGAAGAAATGATTGTGAGCAGCTCTGGCATTGCATGCGCGTACGCTAATGAGTCAAGGGCTTTCAAAGTTTGAGTAATGATCTTTTTCAGAGTCGCGCTAGAGCTCGTGTCTTGAAGAGTGTAAGAGATAAATTCTGGAGTAAACGAGCGACAAAGCATGTTAAGCGATTGAGCTGCTGCCCTTCTCGTCGGATGATCGCTGGATTCTAAAAAACTCCAAACAACTTTCCAGACTTTGCCCAACTCATCGGAGTGGCTGACGACATTGTCTGCACGATAAACAGAGAAAGCGTTTCCAAGGACTTGAAGCCATGCCGGTGAGAGGATGTTATCAGATTTTGAAGGTGGCGAGACAAGAACTACGCTGAGAACACCAGATAGCTGATGACCAATGTACGTACCGTTATCCGAGGGAAGGGTGAAAAGATCAGACAGGACTGAATATGAAGATTGAGAAAGATATGGGTGGCCGAGTCGAGGAAGTGTGAGCAGGAGGTTTGCGATCGCAGGGATAGACTAAAACGGACGTTAACGAAATAAAAGGGATGGAGGTCTCCATAACTTACAGAGTGAGGGAGTTTGTCAAGGATAGACCGTAAGAATGCAACAATATGTAAAGCAGTCTCAGGACTGGTTTCTGATGCTTTCATTTTTGATTTGGCTAGAGATCCTGTTCCGATTTCGGATAATGCAGATTTAACCCAATCAGCGACATTTTCAGAGTACGGATGCCGCGATAACGGAGGCGTTGGGTTAGAAAGGACTTCTTTAACGACATCTGTGGCCTTTTTTCGAACTTTCGGTCTCGGGTCTATGGAAAATTGGAGTGTCGAGGCGAATGATTGACGGATACCTTGAGTATCGAGGAGCGAGCGATCAAGAGATTGAAAGATGACATTATAAATAGAGAGTTGAGATCTCAGAGCAGGAGCATGCTCCTTCAGCACAGGGAAAAGCGGGGTTGTAAGAGATAGAACAGTGTTGAGATTGGCTCTGATGACTGGAGTTGATACGAAGGGCGCGATGAGGGCCAAGAGGTAGAGCACAGCGTGCAAAACTTCCATTTCATCAGAAGATTGCCTCTGCTTTTGAAGAGTACCATCGAGCGTCGTGAGTAGAGCCGCGAAGTATGCAGTCGGAGAGGCGCTTGTGTTTTGTTCCTTGAAGGTAGATTCAAGCGCAATTAAGAGGACTGCAGGAGTTTTTTGGTGGGACAAGGAAGATGAGGTATGAGGCCGTATTTTTTCCAAAGCTTCTTCCATGGCTTTGCACCTATTCAGTCACTTCAGCGCAGTGTCAGCTGTGATATTCGAGCTCAAGCCCTGAGCCTGACCCTGCCCACGAGGTTGCTTGCTCAAAATTTCGATTAGTCAGCCTATCGAAAACAAACCGACCCGACATTTTGGACCTAATTCACAGCTGGTCCGACTGGTTGACGCGAGACCCATGCCTCCAGTGATGGGCTCACCAACACCTTGGTCATACATTCTCATTAGGTGTGCTACTTCTCTTGAACCTGCCTACGCAGACAGACACTATTCATAAAATACATCCAAGGTTATTGTTTAAGTTCGTGCTCAAAATATTTTACGGATCTATCGTCGTGGAAAATATCCATTATATTCCTGAAACTGGAAGACCATGGTATGGTGGCTTGCGTCCCCATTTGCGCAAGGCTCAATTCTCTTTAGCATCGTGAGCGCAAATCATAGCAATTCTTTGACAGATGCCCTGTACGACGCTATTTTGTCCAATACAATTTCTGATATCCTGACGTCATTCAAGCATTTTGGTTACTTCAATACCCTCTAAAGTATGCCGCATGTCTGTGGCAAAGATTCGGTTCATGTCTGTAAATGCAGAAACGAAACATGTTGCGTCTAACTGCAAAAGCTACTCAATTCGGGCACAGGACATTCACTAGCTGGCTTATTGAGTCGGCTGGAACAGTTCCAATCAAGAGAAGAAAAGATTCTGTGAATGGTGATGCTGACAACACCGAAGCTATGTCAAAACTTGCCGAGGTTTGTGGAATCTGCCGACAGTCTGTTTGTTTCTGGCTGCTATCTTGACACATTCCCATAGGCACTCGAAATAGGCGATGCTGTCTGTTTGTTCCCAGAAGGAATGAGCAGGTACCATCCGACTATAGCGCCACTCAAAACTGGAGGTATACCAAGCGTCCTTGACATTTTCAATTCATCATCCTATGCACAGTTGCCCGTTTGGTCTCGGACGTATTGACAAGGAATTGTAATCGCCCCGATTTTGAAATATCGGTCTTAACATGTTCCGTAACGTACATGTACTTTTGCCCCACCTCTCTTCTTGTTCATCGAGTAACACGTCACACTTAGGCACCGACAACACTTCCGCTCTGACGTTCTTGTCACGTTTCACGAGCCTTTATTATTCCGGGTTAAGGTCAGTAGAATTCGTCTCTTTCCTGGCCTGAGTTAATTCGAACCCAGGACAATCCTGAGTTTATAGCACCTGTCGATTACAAAAACATTCGACTTCTTACTGCAAAAATGCAGGAAATAATCAGCTCTGGGACCATTGACTCTCCGACATGGGACTTAGTTAGAACAGCCAAGACGACTGCAAGGATTTATGCCCCTTTTGGTACTCTCATGAGCCTTGGAGATCACGTCCGCATCATTCGCAACTTCATTGATGCATTACGGCCGACGGAAGCACACGGACCCATAAATGTTGCACTATCTGATGAAGATGAGAATAATATACAAGAAAAATTTGACGAATTGAAACGATTGCGTAACGATCTCAAGGTCACGAAACCGGTTTTGTGCCTCCCCAGTCATTAATGTATTGAATTTATAGGCTTACCAAGACCAGCTGACCCGTTGGGGCATCAAAGACGACCGCATACGACGGCCACTACCGCGCCACGTCATATTGTTACGAATGATCATCAGACTTGTGTGGTCGGCAGCCCTTTTCATGCTTTCATTCCCGGGCCTCTTACTCTGGCTCCCGGTCTTTGCCACTACATTCTATGCAGTACACAATTTCAGGAAGACGGGGCCAATCTTTGACACGTGGGATGAGATAGCACAGTACAAACTGATATATGGCTTATTTTCCGGCCTATTCGTCTGGTTCATGACCGTTCTTTTCACCTGGTCCATCGCTCCCTTCACTCTTATCTTCGTGCCTGCTTTTATGTGGATGACGTTGCGGTGGTTCGAAGATGCCGTTTCGGCTTTCCGCGCCTACACGGCGCTATGGCGACTGCTTCGAGTAGGAAAGCTAACACTTCGAGGTATGCAAGACAGAAGGCAAGATTTGCAGAGCCGTGTCATGAATCTGGCACGTACGATTGGGCTTCCGGAAGATCCGGAGTCTTACTTTGTGAAAATAGGAGGAAGGGAAAAAGGGAGAGTGAGTGACCCTTGGGACAGTACAAGACGCTACTTTTCCATTCGCAGGAGACGTAAACGAGACTGGAATGAGATCCTTCGGTTGTATGACAAGGTGGACTATCCAGAGGACGATAGTACAGCGTAGGTTTGAGTAGGTCAGGCGTAGACTGAATCTAGTATGTAATACTTTGTATGTAGAATGAGTCCCCATTGCACTGCCACTATGATGATCATCATGTAGGTGAGATAATCGCGCGAAAAAAGTTTTGCGTACATTACCATCTTTCCTCATTATCATCACCCGCGGCCGCTGGGTCTAGATCATTTAGAGTTCCTATTCACCCACATACCCTCTGCATCAAATTAGACTATACTATCCTATCACGTAAACTCCAAACGTCCAGATTATTAAATGACCCTGCTTGCAATGTCTGACACTCCAGCAACCACAGATTATGCTCCCTTCTTTGATGCCCTCCGATCCGCACCTACTGCACTTGGTGAGCTTTGACCCTTCTGCTTGTAAGTTTTGCCTGATAGACATATCGCCTAGATGCCAAAGCTGCTGCAGACAGACTTGCTCGTGAAGTAGCAAAGACAGGTCCTCAGTCTCTCGAGTACGCCTTATCGGATTCTCTCTACTCAAATGCTGATGAATGCGCATTCAACAGAGACAGTGATATTCTAAAAACTCTACATGCCTTCGCAACTAACAAGAAATCTGGATATGAACGCGAATCTGCTGCCATCGCTTTCACCTCACTCGCGAATAATCTTGGTGCCCCCATTGTGCCATTGTTACTACCCTCCCTGCCCATCGTCTTCGAACTTTACATGGATAAAGGCGAAGTCGTCAGAACTGCCGCGTCCGCTGCTGTTAAAGCCATTGTGAAGCTTGTTCCTCCGGAGTCGACACGGGTGGTGTTCAGCACGCTTGTGTCTATCCTCGAGGCCGGAAAATGGCGCACTAAAGTTGGCGTTCTCGACGCGTTGAAAACTTTCGTTGCCCCCGCGAGAGACTTCGTAGCGGCGGAATTAGGTACCCTTCTCCCCAAGGTGGAAAACGCTATGCACGATACCAAGCAGGAGGTATGTTCGTGGTTATCTTTGTAGTGTTCGATGTTCATGCTGTGATTTCAAATAAGGTTTCAACTGCTGCTATCAAGAGCGCTACCCAGCTCTGTACTACCCTTGCCAATCCTGATCTTGCGCCTCATATACCTGCTCTTGTCAAATGCATGTCAAATCCTGAGTCCGTCCCAGCTTGCATTAAAGCTCTTTCTTCTACCACGTTCGTCGCTGAAGTCACTGCGCCTGCCCTTGCCGTGCTTGTTCCACTGCTTCTCCGCGCTCTCAATGATAGGAGCATGGAAGTACAGCGTCGTACCGTCGTTGTCATCGACAACCTTGTCAAGCTCGTCCGTGATCCCAAAATTGCTGCAACTTATCTCAGTCCTCTTGTTGAGGGTGTGACAAAGATTGCTGCAGGCGCTGCCTTCCCTGAAGTCCGCGCCTTTGCAGAAACTGCACTAAATACTCTTCTTAAGTCAGGTGCATCAGCTAATGGTCCACCAACCAATCATCGTGACGTAGCGGGGGAGACTGCCGCGGCGTTCTTTACATTGGTGTCTCAACTTCCGTCCGGTCTTTTACTCAATGGTGCACCAAAGTCTCCGTTGTTAGATAAATCTCTCAACTTTCAAGCTTCAATGGTAGCAGATCTCGTGGCTGCGAGGAACTTCGATGACATCGAAGCATGGAGGCGTTGCGTGGGCGTGTACATGACTCTATGGATGGATCGTGATGCAGTCACTGCTTTTGTGGAGGCCATACGTCTGTACTATCATGGGATAGATCAGGTGAGTGCTCATCATTCCGCGGTCGTTTCATTAGTGTACAGCTCCCAACAGGTTAAGTATACTGTCTCTGCAGCACCTTCGGATGAAGGCGAAGTTTTATGTGATACCCTTTTTTCCTTGGCCTATGGAGCGCTTCTCCTTCTCTCACACACCACTTTGCGACTCATCCGAGGTCATCGTTATGGTATCCTTGGAACCAATGGATCTGGAAAATCGACACTTATGCGTCAACTCAAGGAAGGCAAGGTTGAAAATTTCCCTCCCCAGAGTCAACTCCGATGCGTGATGGTTGAGCATTCGCTGCAAGGAGAAGATGGTTCTCTAACCGTGCTTGATTTTATTGCGGCTGGTAAGAGCATGCACAACCCTGCTCTAGGTGTATCAAAATTGTGTTCTTCAGATCCAGTGTTGTTGGATGTACCCCGCTCTAAGATACGCGAACAGCTACTTGAAGTTGGCTTCGATGATGAACGACAAGCTGAAATCGTCGGCGGCTTATCAGGAGGCTGGAAAATGAAGCTTGAACTTGCTCGAGCCATGCTCTACAAAGCTGATCTTCTTCTTCTTGATGAGGTAAATTTCCATAATTTTAGTTGAACAACTCTTTTGGACGTTTATTCCAACACTTTTTAGCCGACTAATCACGTAGGTTCTGCCATGTATAATAATAATGGGCCTACCTCCTGATGACTCGTTTCCAGTTGGACAAAGCATCAGTCAAGTGGTTGGAACAATACCTCGTCTCGCAAAGGAACATCACTTGCCTTATTGTCAGCCATGATTCTGGGTACGTGTTACATGCAATACACGGTAGATGGTTTACGAGCCACTATCAGATTCCTGGACAATGTTACAACCGATGTTATTCATTACGAATCAAAAAAAGTAACCTTCTTGTATTTCTTGCGAGTCATACTGATGATCTATTGAAGCTCGTCTATTATCCTGGAAACTTATCCGCCTTTGTTGCGAAACACCCTGAGGCCAAATCTTACTATACTCTCGCAGCAACTTCTGTCAAATTTGCATTCCCTCCGCCTGGTTCGCTCATGGGCGTTCGAAGCCCTACACGCGCCATTCTTAAGCTTTCTAATTGTACCTTTACATACCCCGGAAGAAATACACCTAGTTTGTATAATGTTAGCTGTGCTCTTTCTCTTTCAAGGTCATCATTTTTATCATGTCCCAAATTCCTTCTGACTTGATCTTTAGTCGTGTTGGAGTGATCGGCGCTAACGGCGCTGGAAAATCAACATTGATCAAACTAATTACGGTATGGTTACTTTAATATCAATCTATTGATATGCTAAAAGTTGGTCTCAAGGGAGAGACCATACCTCAAGAAGGCAGTGTTTACAAACATCCTGCACTTCGTGTGGGCTACGTTTCACAGCATGCTACACATCACATAGGCAATTAACACGCCATTGAGTCGTTATTTGCATTCATGCTGACCATATCAAAAGAACGTCATTTGGAGAAGACTCCCATTGGATATATCCAATGGCGATTTCAGGATGGTCATGATCGTAAGTTTACCTGTCTCATTTAAACTTCTATAATAGTACCTGGGTAGGTGAGCTGTTGGAAAAGGCCACCCGTGTCCTAACGCCCGAAGAAGAACTTATCTTTGATACTGAGTGGGTTGGCAGGGATGGATCCAAACGCAAACTTGAGGTCCGTAATCAATGTGAGAATCGCCAACAATTTAAAGCTAAGGAAGCTATAGATGCTCTTGGGCCGGCAAAAGTTAAAGAAATCCTTCCAATACGAAGTTAAGTGGCGAGGTCTCGATCATAAGTTCAACACTTGGGTGTCGCGTGAAGACCTCCTGGGGAAAGGCTTCGCCAAACCGGTGCAACAATTTGATGATCTTGAAGCGTCACGAGAAGGTGCTGGAGCCCGCGATACTAGTGCTCACATTGTTCGTAAACACTTGGAACAAATCGGGTTGGACGGTGATATTGCACAATATAACGAAATATCTGGTTTGTCCGGTGGTAAGTACTTTTCCCTGTGCGTGCCACGTTGTTTATATAATCATTCTGACATATACCAGGCCAGAAAATCAAACTGGTTATTGCTGCTTGTCTTTGGAACAATCCACAGGTATGAACATGCAGTTCTAGAGAATTCCGAGAGCAAGTACAGGAACTTTATTAGATCTGTGTTTTGGATGAGCCAAGTAATTTCTTGGACCGTGAAGCCCTTGGTGGCCTAGCCGTGGCTATCAGGGATTGGGCGGGTGCTGTCGTATGTACTGATGCTTTGGTATGCGGCACTTGATTCAATGACGTCTGCTGTAGGTCATTATTTCCCACAACGAGGAATTTGTATCTGCTCTCTGTCAGTTCTTCTTCTGATTACATGTACATCTATTTTTGAAGTGTTTTTTTTCAGGCCCTGAGATCTGGAGCGTAAATGCTGGACGCGTGAGCCACCAGGGCAAAGCTGCCTTAGTAGAGGATGCGTTCTTCGACGGAAAATCCCCCAGAGGCAGCAGGGCTAATACACCTGTGAGGTCGAGACTTCAGACACCTTCAACGTCGGCTGCCGGCACTCCCGCTGGAAGCGGTGATGAGGCCCTTCCTACGGTACCCATGGTAAAGAAGAAAAAGAAAATGACGCGTAACCAGCTTAAGGCTCAAGAAGAACGCAGGAGACTGCGTAAACTTCGTTGGTTGAGTGAGGGAGGGCCTAAGCCTGAGGATACAGATGATGAAATGGAACCATGATGTAATTCATTG
>QLON01006762.1:0-16431 GCA_003313675.1 Termitomyces heimii
CATTCTGAGGGTATGCGGTTTTGCCGAAAGCTTCGACAACGGTCAAGTAGATGTAAAGAAAGACGCTTTGACGAAAGTAGCGCTTCCACAAAAACCGATGGAAGATGAGTCATGATTCGCAGCTCATTGGTGGTTTCATTGATGATCATTAAGGCCGGTAAAATATCGTCGATTCCAATGCATATACCATCACATCATAAGAATCAATCTGAATCAACGGCGTATTAGATGTTCGGCTTTAGAAGAGTTGTACATGCGGATGAGTACTAAAGAGATACAGCAATGAGAGAAAGTCTAACGTAACGAGAGAACATACACTTACTTTGAATATTACAGTTTGCCTGGTAACCTGCCCGCCCCACTAAGCCTGATTGTCTCACCATTAACATATGCACAATCTAAAATCCACCTCACTGTCCTCGCAAACTCGGCGGGTTGGCCGAATCGCTGGGGGTATACAATACCGTCCTTCTGGAGGCTGCGCTGTGTTTTTGCGGGCATGCGTGCAGTCATACTGCTTGCAAAAACACCAGGAGCGATAGTAAGGACGCGGACGGCGTGACGTGCAAGGTCGCGTGCCATGGGAAGGGTCATGGAACGCAAGGCCCCCTTGGTAGCAGAGTAAGCAGTCTGGCCTGGTTGGCCCTCATACTATACAAGATGTAATTAGAGTATTAGAACAGATGAAAAGACGCACAGCCGCCGCACTAGAGACAAAAATCACAACTCCACGCTCACCATCCGGAGTGTCCTCTGGTTCTACCTTGACAAGATGCTGGAGCGCGAGCCTTGTGAGGTTGAACGACCCAGTCAAGTTGACGGCGATGGCGAAATCCCACAGATCCAGATCATGTGGTTCATTCGACGCGTTAATGATCTTTGCAGCCGTGCCTACGCCCGCGCAGTTGATGACGCCGCCGAGAGGCGCGCCGGTTTCCCCGGTCCACTTGACAGTTGCGTCGACTGCTTCCTGGATCTGCTTTACGTCAGTGATGTCTGTTTGGACATATCGCGTGCGCGAGGCGGGAAGAGAAGCGGATTCCGGAGGTGGAGACCGGTCGACAATGGAGACGTGTGCGTTTGCCGCTAAGAGGTCCAGCGCGGTGGCCAGGCCAAGACCAGAGGAACTACGAAGAAATGTGACGGGTCTGAAAGGAAAAGAGGCGCGCATTACTCACCCGCCAGAAACGATGAATGTACGATTGGCGATCTTCATCGAGGTTACAGGGCTCGTGCCTCTGTGCTTTTCAAGGCCAGCATCAGCCGCGATCAATAAAGATAAATGAAATTAAAAAGTGTGTTCACCTGCAATAGCCCACCGCGAGGGTCGAACTCGCAGCCTTCAGATTACTCTGACGAATTTACACCCGCCTTAAAAGTCTGACGCTCTGGCCGATTGAGCTAGGCGGGCAGTGTTTACTCTGACGAAAGAACGTCATTCCATGCCCAGATTATGTCCTACTGATTATGTGGCCACAAGTCCCGAGCTTCTCAGATAGGCATTTGCCAATTCGCCAATGGTGCTCACGAAAGCAGAGTCAAGTCACGGTACTAGTAAACGTGATGATCAGGCAAGTGCTTCTGTACATCTATTGGAGAAAAGATAACAATAAATACTACAGATACAATATCTCGAGTCACAGCTGCAAGCCTATAAAGCCAGGACATCGCTCCTCCAACAAGAACATCTCTCATTACTTGACACCGTCTACGAAATCAAACAGAGGCACAAAGAGGAGTTGGAACAAGAGCGTAAAGCCAGGGATCTAGCAGTGTTCAGGTTACAGACAGCCAAGGACCGTTTGAGGGCAGTGGAGGCGGAAAGAGACGACTATAAGGAAGTCGTACTCCAGCTTATTGAGAGAGGTGCCTTGTTTCGTTTCATATTCACACCGAGCATGTGGACTAATCTGCCAGATTGCACGTAGTCGAGCGAAGTCACGGCGATTTCAAACATTGGCCTTACAGCAAGCTCCAGCTCTCAAATCATGTAGGTACGTCTCGCTTCCGACATGGACGTGATGTTCTTTGTGTGACGCTCAGTAATGAACAGACACACTACTTAAGGAGAAACCCGTGGACGATCGCCAAAGTGCCCATGCATACAACAATGGGCTTGTTCATTCCCTCAAACGCGAACTTTACTTCGAAAGACAGGCACACGCACTGACACGCGCGCGCGTCGACATCCTCTCAGCGCAAGTCGCGAGCCGTGATGCAGCGTTAGAAGCCTGGGTCCAACATGCTGGTAGTACTGCGGCCCCTCCAGCCGGCTGGATCTCCATGCACGACAAGGGAAAAGACAAATCAATCATCCAGCGCGATCTGGACCGCTCAGAAATCTTGGCTTTGTATGATCAGACGGCTGCAAACAACAGGCTTCTGGAGCAAGAGATCCACTCACTTTTTCAATACGTACGGCTTTTCTTACAATCGACTGGATTTATGTCTTATCTGGATTTACTCAGGTGGAGGGAACACGACGAAACGCGACTCGGCTTGCCCAGCACCCAACATCGCCGCATCCCACATCGCCGATATCTTCGCCCCAGTTAATTGACGCATTCGACAGTGATCCCGTAGTGCCTTTATCCAAAGTCGTAGATCCAGTTATATCTGACGGCCAGTCCAATCGTCCAGTCAGACCTGTACGAAAAGACCGACTCGTTGCCCGTCCTCAGTCTCACATCTCTCCGAGTCCACGGCGGGGGCGCTCACTGTCTACCTCGTCTCGACAGCCGTATAAACCACGTCCTCATACACGTTCACAATCCCACCATCATCCTCCGACACCGACATCATCCTCGTTAACCGCTTTCCCCTCGGAGAATGTCGTTCAGGATCTCAGCGAACAAATCCATCTATTGTCGTTACAGATCGATGGTCTCCGTGTTGAGCGTGTTGCCCTTTCTCGCGTCATTCAGTCTCAGAGAGATGAAGCTACTGTCACCCCGGATGCATACCAAAGGGATTCCTCGTTTGATTATTCTGAGACGGATGAAGACCGGTCTTTTGTCGTGGATGTGGTGGATGATTTCGAACGCGAACGCGGGAGTACTGTGGTCGTTGCAGAACAACTCGATGACGTCCAATTAGACCAAGGACAAGGCACCGGTGTCGAAGCCGTTAGAGATGAAGGTGGTGATGGGGACGTTACGGATGGTGGTGAACGTTCGATGGAAATTGCTACGCCATTGATGTCTACCTTGGTCACCTTCCCAGTTTCCTCAGGGGGAGACGATGCACCCCATCTTGTGGAAATGAGAGAGCCGGGAGGGAAAGAGGACCAGGGTGATGATGAAATTAAAATGATTCGACCACGCAGAGGGGCTTCCGTATCTCCTCCCATGCCCTCCTGAGGGACATCGCCGATTTCTCTCAACTCTGGCATTAAGCGCGATTAAGAAACATATGTATCGACACTTGTCTTTTCCACAACATTCTAAATTTCTCCTGTATCAGTGGTATTCTCGTTGTCTTTGGGATCTACCACGGAATCTTTCCGCTATCTTTGTTTAAACACACCCATATCGTCTTGTAGCGATATATGTTATGCAGTTTGATTTACTGTTTCATCCTTCAAGTGAGCGTTCCTAATCCCACATGTAGGTGAGCATTCATATCACTGGATATTCCGAACCGACCTCAACTATGGTAATTTTCTTGTAGGAAAACTCTTTATCTCACGTGGAACGACATGTCAATTTCTTTGTTCTTTCCATTGTGTCACGGCTACGTGCTGTTCGACTGTGCGCCGCAAATTACTTGAGTTATCAAAACCAACAATTCTGAAATTGCATACTGGACATGTCGTTTCACCGACTAATAAAGTGGCTACGAGATTGTTCGTGCCCTCTTGTGTAAGTAGTCTCCCGAGGGTGCGCGCCAACCCTGATTGATGATTTCTAATGTGTAGTGGTCATTCCTACGACTTCCCTGTCTCACCAATTTACATTCACTTCGATGATCAAAGTTTGCTAGCACGCCGATAGCATTTATACTCTATGTATGTTTGGCAGGTACGTGGATTTAAATTGGTTTGTGAATTTTTCTCTTTAAATTGAATTACTTCATTGGCGAAAAGTGGCCACTCGTTGTGCTAGTATCGTTTCAGGTTCCGTCCCTTGCTGTTCAAGGAATGCTCTTCCCTCTATGTTGACTGTCAGTGTCAATATACAAATCAATGTGTTGTTGGTTTGTGCCACGATCATGGTTTGTAGGTCCCGTTTATTGTAATCTGGGATCGCATCGTAATACAAGGACAAATAACGATGAGACTTCTGGATCCCTTGCCATGACCACGAGTACTCTCATTACGGTCGCAGTATGTTGCGGCTCGAATGTCAAGGAATGAAGATGAAAATTATATATCACCGATTTGAAAGAATCAGGACTGTCATGTACTGATTTGAATCTCAGTCTCGCGACGCTACCTCTTGTTCTTGCCAACCGTACCCTGTTGACAACTGTCTAACCTATGATAATCTTCTCACGTTTTATTGTTTCCCTTGTTTTTCCTGGATATAAGGTATGATTCCCTCGTCTTTGCATACTTACTCACATCAAAATGGCCGACCTCAGATTCCGCAAGGTTAAAGCAGTTGAAAGGCTTCCAGATTCTCTATCTGCACCTGAGGTCGCTCCTGTTTCGCCACAGGATCCTAGTCTGTCCAAGACTCAACACACCTATGACGAGATTCAGGCATTCTTTGAAACCAAATTGCCTGTCATCAAACACGCGAGGAACCATACATCGTCCACCAACTCCCGTCCTCCACAAATCTTTGATAAACACTTACACGACGTGCTCAAGCTCAAAAGTGTTATCAAGCTGGATGAGCTCACTGAAGATTTATGTAATGTCGCACAGGCTGCACTGGACTCTCATCGAAGAATTCTACCTCCAATTACGAAGGAACTTCGTGCCATGTTCAATCCCCCAGTAAAGATTACAGCAGCACGTAACGAAGACGATGTTCTTGCCATATTTCAACGTCGCATTCCAGCTTGTGTAAATATCGCATCGACGTTGGCGTATGGTTCCAATAATTGGTCGCAAGTATGCCTAGAGTGGTCCAAAAGTCGTTTATCCAACCTCAAGATCGAGGGCGTTCACGAGAATGAGGCGATTGCAGATGGTTTTCTCAACATCTATGAGTCAATCATGTCTCCTCCATTGAACGATGTCCAGAGTGCAGTCCACAGTACATTTCCGGAACTGATTACATGGGAGTTCAAGAATCTTAACTTTTGTGGCCTTCATGGCATTGATTCCCTGCCAGATGCCTTCTTAAATGCCCCTTTCCCTTGGCAGGCTTGCGAGTACGGTAGCGAATGCCATATAACTCACCCAGAAATTGGCGTCAAAGCATGTCGCATGGGCTACGATTCAGAGATTCATCCTTGTACCTCGTATCAACAGGTTCGTCATAAGAAGACTAAAAGCAGTGATGTGACCACACCTCTTCCCAATACGAGCTCGCATATACTTCAGCAGGTAAGTAATCATCTGTTGTTAGTCCTGTCTTTCTAATTTCATGGCAGGCTTGGGCAGAAGCTGTCCGTCACGATACGACCTTTTTGGTTATAAACACCGGAAACAAAGAGGTCATAGGTATTAGGGATCGATACCACCAGACACTCTATATCTCGGGTGCTTTCAAGGTCGACAGGTCCCAGTATATGAAGCTACAGACGGGGCTGTACATTGCTGCAATTCGTGATGCAGAAGACCGAAGGCAGCGTTTGAAGCGTTCGAAACCTCATACCTGGTTCCTGAGGTCTGGCAAGGACGATTCCAAACTTTTGGATTTGGACAGCAAGCGAGATAAGGTAAATCAATAGCATTTATCTTCCGGCTCAATAGGCTTTGAAATTATATTGTAGGACGTTCGTAACATTATTTTAAAGGCCGTACAGACACGCCATTGGCTTCGCATCATACCCAGCTTGCACGACGAAACCTTATTTCCATTCAGCGCTAAACATTACCGACGGATCAGTAATCTCCAAGATGCCCAGTACATGCAAGTCTTGAAACAGCAACGGTTTCCAGGATCCCCCGATAGTTTTGCTGACTGGCAAGCTGAGCAGTTTTCGCAGAATTCCGTGGCGGCATCATCGGTCACAGACGTGCCGAAAGATATTGACACTTTCTTTTTCCTTCTGGTTTCACGATCTGTCAGTGAAGCTGTGCGCACGTACCGCCCATATCGTGCCAAGGTAGGACTTCCGAATGCCGTCATTCAGAAGAGGCGGAATGTGGCAATTCCCGAGCTAATTGTCAAGGAAGCTTCGTCTTGTGGTCAGATCGCGGGCTTGGAAACAGAATGGGTGGTTCACTCGGTCCTTCAACAGGCAGGCATCCAGTATCCATTTGTCTACGGGTTTTTCTTTTGTTCAGAAGAGCCTTGTGCAGTTCTGGTATTGGAAGATATCGGGATGAAGAAATCTCTAAAGGACATTACTTCAAAACCAGGTAGAAGAAAATTTCAAATGTCAACCTTTCAGGTGTAAGTAATTCTTTTCCTTAAAGTTTTTGTCGCATTCATAGTGTAAATACAGTGATCGCTTTAGGAAAATAATGGCGGCACTGCACACCGCCGGTTGGTACCACGGGCAGTTGACAACAGATAATCTTCTTTTCGTGAAGAGTCGATCTTATAAGGTCGCTATCATGGGATTTCAGGGAGCAAAGTTGCTTCCTGATCACGCCAGCCAGCGGGAAGCCCGGATTGAAAAAGATATGAGCGATCTTAATAAATTGTGTGGACATTCAATATCGAAGTCAATATGTCAACAACTGGCGTCTACGTATCGTCGAAAGAAAATCAATGCACTTGCAAAAGCAAGAAAGAACCGAAACAAGGAAAGCCGATTGTTGTTGATTCAGCATTGATGCACTCGAGATCCGGATTGTCTTACTACACTGTATTGTTCCAAGGAGTATATTATGTATCTGTGAAAGCGAACTACATGTGCAATAAGTCGCGAACAACTTGAGAAGGTATGAGCTGAACACCTAGGTTATCCTGCAGGCACATTTCAGTTCAACAGTCACGTGATCGGGAAAGCGTTCCACGAAATTATGTTAATATTGTTATATTGCCCCAGTCCGGGATGCGAGACTCTCGTGAACGCTTAGAGGCTCAGTATGGCGCTGCATTGGACTTTAATCCGGCCCCTTTAAATATAGACAGAGAAACACCTTGCCCTCACTTAACACAACCGCTTTTGTTCTACGACAAGCACCTCGACGAACGATTGTCTCTAAAGCACACAGTTCTGATTCCTTCGTTCTCTGCGCGTTTCAAGGAAGCAGTCAATGAAGCCCTGAATGTTGTAATAGAGAACAATGTGGATATGCCTTCGGTCGATGAATGGTCTTTCCCAACGCCAGACTTATATAAAAGCCGTGTCCACCATGCTTCAGTCAAGGACGCGTTGGAGATTGGCGAACGATATGAGGATCATATAGGTGAATTTGCCGGTGTCCTTTCTTCCATGCTTTTGTTACATCCTACTGCTTCTTCGTGGATCAGTTCTGTTCGTCTACTAAGAAGGATGGATACAACGCGTACACAGAAATATTATGCCATGAATGAAGACTTCAGGCTATTCTCGCTCCATCCTGATGACGGCGAAGTCACACGAACGAGTATTTTAAAAGAGGCATGGGACGCATTGGACGACCAAAAACGAGACGAACTCCAGGAACTCTCATACAGATTCCCTGTGCTTGCAATATGGCAGATGTTGTTTCCCTTGCATGGAGGTGAGGGTGTACTTAAACGTATGGATGACTTTCTCGTATCAAGAGAGATGCCGAAATTACAATGTCGTTCACATTGGCAAGGTCCAGCTGATATTGATCTTCCGCCTTCCCCTGATGCAATCGATACCGCTTGGGGTTCTCCTGTGGTATCATTTATTCAAACGGTCCCTAAACGAACTCATGTTGTTTCTGCGGCGAGAATTTCGCTCCGAAGAAGTGCTCGTTTGTCAGGACAAAGCAATTTGCAAGCCCAGAACGCTGGGAAAACATCTCTGCCCCGTACTCATCACTGTGCCCGATATTGGCCATCCGTAAGCATTCCTTCTCAGCCTAAATCCGTTTCCAGTAACGAATTACTAGTGACTTCGATCTTACAACGTGTATGTATTAACTTTTGTCCATGATCGGTTCTGCTGATAGTCCTTTTCAGGCATGGGCAAATGCAGTAGAGACCGATTCCTCATTCATCATTTTTCATTGCGGTACTCTGGAGAGAATTGCTTTCCGTCATCGCGCCAGCCAAACTCTTTTTATATCTGACCTCATCGACGTGGTGAATTGTCAAGGCCCTCGATACGGTGAACTCCAATTGGGCTTGTTTTTATCCATAATTAAGGATGCCCTTGATCGAACGTTACAACTTGTTGACCGTGAAAAACGAACGAAAATACGGACAAGAAGAAAACGCGGGCCTGGCTCCAGAGAAAACTCAACTCTTATCAAGCGCCTTAGGACCAGGGCTGGGCTGGCTCAAGAAACATTGCGGAAACGAGCTTACCAATCAAAATTAAAGGCATTATACCATTAATATCCACCTTGATGTCCCGCTGACTGTTGATCAGCGCATATCTGATGCCAGCTCAAGCCGCCAAGTGCTGTTGTTGCGAATCCAACATGGCCATTTCAATTCTCCGAGCCCAGCTTCATTCTTCAGAGTTGAGTCAACCGGAACACCCCGAAAATCCACTTACATATCTTTGGAATATTTCTGCGTGACGATCACGTCTGCGGTCGCAGGTGGCGCAACAGGCGATGTCCACAAGGCTACAATTGAACTCATCACGTCTGATGGGGAAAGACTTACTTTTCCCAGTGCTATCATCAAACTTTCTTTTGGTTGTGCTGAAGGGGAGCGCATGAGGAACGAGTATAAGGTTTATCAACATCTTAGCTCATCCGGTGTTACTGGAATACCTCATATTTTCGGCTTATTTGAAGACACCGAGAGTGACGCGATGGCGCTCCTGATGACTGACGTCGGGACATGCCTCGTGGGTCGTACTCCATATGAAAATGATGAATGGCGCCCAGTTACAAGATCAGAAGCGTTAGTCCTTCAAATGATTCTTGCGCTCCCCGTATTTACCCTACATTTTTGACAGCGACACATTTCTGGAAGTATTGAAAGCAATTCACGCTGCAGGTGTTCGTCACAGGGATCTTCGTGTTGAGAACCTGATTTTAAGTGAAGATGGGATGCCATTTATAATCGACTTCGACCGAGCCGTGTTGAACGCCAGCGAGCAATCACGAGATCGCGAATTTGATCACTTGCGTTCGGTCTTGGACGGAAAATATACAGAAGTTGGAGTCTCGTTTGGTACACCTGTTCCCTAATATATAGACTACTGGATCCGAGTCTTGATGGAGGTGGCGTAGGGCTAACTGCGTTGTGTATTGGCCTAGCATCTTTCTGTTGAAGTACTCATGTTTGTTAGTTAGTTCTACATGTCTTTCCATTCCAAGAGGTTATATATATGCTCTTCTTCCTTCATCCTTTTCAAGTTCTGTCGGAGAACGTACTCGTCAAATGCATCTTCGATTACACCAATGATTGAAACCAGGCAGCTAGTATACAGTAAGAGTGAAAAGGTACCAACAGGACTTACCTAGAGCGAGGTGGTCTTATAGTGGAAGTTCCCGAAGGGACTCAGTTACACTTCCACCTCCTTCTCTAGAAGGTTCCGTGATCGCCGCGACGCTCAGTTTCTTCAGTGGTCTCATTTTTTAACCTAAATCATGATAAAACTAGTCTTACATAATCGGCCATGTTGTATCTTGACTTTTGCGTTTCAACCACACGCAGTATACCAAAATTTCTTCATTCAGAACAAAATTTAAGAAAGAAAAAACATAGCCCACCGCGAGGGTCGAACTCGCAGCCTTCAGATGCCACTACCTAGATAAGAGTCTGACGCTCTATCCGATTGAGCTAGGCGGGCAATGATAAAGATTGTGAATTTTGTTTTACAGATATTCAAACATAACCAGGCTCGAAAGATAATCCAGGAGTACTGTTCTATTCCCCAAAGCATCAGATCTTCCAAGGCGAGTGGGTGAAGGACATACCGAAATGCGGAAAGCTGCGATCGACATAGTTTGAATTGAAGAATCCAGATCAGATTCTCCAGCCTGCAGGTAGACAAAAGGTTCTTCAATTCAAGACATCATTCTCTGTCTACTCCTCCTTTTAACTGAAGTCAATGACTGTCTGCAGTTGATGTGGAACAGTCAGCACCGTCACGTCTTGCCCGAGTTTCGTCCTCAGCGACGACTGTATTATCCCATTCGTCTTTCCGCGCAATCGCGCTGTCCAGTCTCCCCCGTGCGCACACCATCAAACCACACGTCCCCCTCCACCTACATGCACCGCAACAGCGCAAGCACCAAGCTCGACTTGTCGCTCCCCGTCCGGCCCGCATGCCCACGCGCTCCCCCACGCCTACGTCAAACGACAGCGCGTAAGTCACTTCTTAACCATCCGGAATGATGTGATAGTTATTATGAAGGGGTGATTGTCTGTTTGACAAAGGCACGCTAACGGTGTCATTGTTCTCGGAATCGCAACATACAGGTAAAATTGTAACAGTAGGTAAAAACCTGAAAAAAGAAAAGCAAAAAGGTTGGGTGAGGATTAGATCTGAAGGCTGCGAGTTCGACCCTCGCGGTGGGCTAGAGGATTTCTATAATTATTTTAATTATCATTAAGCTTTCTTTACTATAGAGTCGCACCAATGGGCGTATACGTTTGAACCCAGCGTTCAAAAACCCTTCTTTAAAACAGACTGCAGCATCAACATGCTGGCAGAATACGAAGTCTTTCCTGCCAGAGTTAAAAAAATGAATACGGTGTTCAAGAACAACCTAATCGCTCGTTGAACATTCCAAGGCAACTCTGCTGACATTCCGCTACTTTGTGAACGCGCCATTCGTAGCCTCGCCACGTTGCTGTATTTCTGTACACTTCCATACTTCCAAGTTCTGCTGTGTTGTCGGCATCATCCACAAACTCATGTACATCTTAGCTTTTTTGCCGTACCCCTTACAGAGCCCAATGGTCAGTGATTATATTATACTAGGTTGAGAGTATTTGTATGTTCTTGTGCGTGACACAAGGATTGTTATGGCAGGGCTAGAACCAGAACTCCCAGTGTCAGCAGAACGAACTTACCGCCATATGTCCGTTACTTCGAGCTCGATCTTTCATTGGGAGGGTATCTTACAAATACTTTCATGATCAGCGGCCTTGATACGAAAGGTCTAAATGCCTGAATAAACCTGTTAAGTCATTGCATGTCAGAGCAGAGAGCTAAGCCTTCATGTGTTCGTTCTATGAGTAAACCAACTTCTGGTCAGCTTCTGAAGGTCAAGTGTAGCCTGATGGCTCCGGTATGAATTCTAACTTGAAATCGTAAGAACGTCATCCGATGCAGAGATTCATCTATTACAACTTGAAATGTCATTGTACACTGAAGAACTGGATGAAAAGGGATTAGTCGAAATAAAGCAATAAATGATCCATTGTGACACACAATTCGTTCAGCTCCTGGACGTTCCACCACCACCACTCAACTCCGCTTGCAAATTCTCCTTGCTTTCTCCCTCTTCTGTTTCTTTCTCCTTCCCTTTACCTTTTCGTCTTCTCCGCTTTCTCGTTCCAGATTTGCCTTCCGGGTCTGCTTCATCGACGATCAGCACAGGCGGGATGTATATCGGACCGTCTCCATTAAGATTCGCCCAAGGCCGCACAGGATCCACTCGCGCTTTCCCCTTTCCCTTACCAGAATTTCCGTCAGGTCGTGGTTCGCGAATGGGCTGGGGAGACGACGGTCTTTGAGGAGATGGTGTAGCGGATGTTTTCTGTCTTATCGTTGTCGTCGTCAAAGTGGTTTTCTTGGTCTTTGACCCGAGTGAGAGGACTTTGTACGTTTGTGATTCTGGAGGTGGTAACGGACGATGGGATAATGACGATAGTGAAGGGTACGAAGAGTTGGAGCTTTGAAGGCTTGGAAAGGCGCCTGCGGCTGCACGACGTTCTTCCTCTGCACGTTCGCGATCGAGTTGTTCTTTGAGAGTGATATCGGCAATCTCTGTCTCGATACGCGTAAGTAGAGTACTTCGTTGAATTAGAGTCAGAAGAGGCTCTCTGCACGAGGGGCAGAGGTGTGCTGGTGCTGCAAGATCACAGAGAGGTAGGGCACAGGAGGTACATATTGGAACATATGGCGAAAGAGGATGTATACGCGCTAGTTAATATATCTAAACAGGTCTGAATGATAAGTATTCACAACCACGGACCTTGACAGAAGCAGCCTCCAGTGGGATCTGGTGTTTTTATGGTTGAAGGGTCTTGAAGAGATGTACGCAGCCCGTTGAGTACACGCAATGCTTTGCTTTGGGGTGGCGCAGGTTCCTGATTCGATTGAGAGCTATTTGAACGAGAGGGCGACGGTGAAGGCTTGGAGTGTAGACGATCTGAAGGAAGGGAAGAGGCCGCTACTTTTCTTGTCCATGGTGTCGTGTGCATCGCGGATTTCGAGAGATCTTATTCGGAACCGTCCGAAAGTAGCTTGTCATCAGCCATTTATTAGCGTTCCTTGTCGCGCAGATAGCGAGTATACCTCAATATATCTCGCTGTCGACCACGACAGTTGGCTTTCGTGTAGGTATCGTCCATGCCTTGTGTTATTCATTCTCTGCTTCTTGGTTTTTAAACTCTCCAATCAGGAATCACTCTCACTCTGTCTTGCATAAACTCTTCACCTCGTAAACCTCTTCAACTCGTGGCTTGGGAAATGCACATTTGAATCAGAAAGCTTCAGCTGAGCAGTCTATCACTTTTACCAATTTTGCGCCTCTGTATGCCTGTCAAATTAATATGGCTTGTATCCATATGACAATAAGATACCCCACTCGACATCAGTTGCTCACGTCCCGAATACCCAACTGTTACCACTCGAAGCTAGTAAGACCTTTCGGTTCAATCTGCCCCCTTCCATGACGTGCTACGCCCCCATGGTATTTCCCGTATTAGCTAATTTTTAGTGCTGATCGTTTGTACATAAATCTTTGTCCCATTAAAACCTGATACCACTCTTCCGTTTGGCAAGAGGACATACGAACAGGCAGCTCTGGATCAGCGGTGCACCACTAAACACTGAATGACCTGCACGGTGTGTTCCACTGTAGGTTGGGAAACGTTGAAAGAATAACGATGACCACGAGCATCCGCTAGTAGAGGCTCAGGCGATAATTCGAGGAAAGACATGGTTGCCACCAGCCGCCAGCCCCCTCAATACGGTCATTCTCGCTCAAAAAAGAAAACACGATATTACCAAAGATACCCTTTCGATAGCTATCAGCCATTGTAACTGTCATGAGAAGAAGCGCTCATTTCCCAGGATCCCCGTTTGGTGGACTGATCTCAGAAACAGCCTTCTTTGTTAGTTCACTCTTCACGACGGCTGTGTTCTGACTTTCACAAGTAATGATATAAGTTGTCTGCCATTGCTCAACTTCCTTTGATGTGCCAAAACAATCCCACCACCGTGCACACGTCGATAAGTACCTTGGTTCTGTACTTTGGCGACCGATAGATCACAAGTCCTTTGTGACAGAAATAAACCGCGTTTGAAATCTTGTTGAGCCAAGGAACAAAAGGAATGGAGCCTGTGGGGCTTGAACCCACGACCTTATGCAAGTACCACAGAAGGTTGCAAAGCATACGCGCTACCGCTGCGCCAAGACCCCTTGATGGAATTTAAACTAAGTGTGTACGTGATAGACCATGTCAGTTTCTGATGGGTCAGCATTCGCCCCCTTCACTTCCAACATAATAATTCTTAAGAACGAAATGCCTGGTGTTGGCAAGGATACCATTGCACATGCCCTGCGAGACCATCTCTGTTTTGACACTCACATCTGCAGGCGTTGAGCAGGAATCGAGCAAAGATGAATGCCATCTCCATATTCACCGAGTGTCCGTCCAAAGATCTCGATGATGACTGCCAGTTGCTCTTGCACTTTGCTGACATGTATGTCTCGTTTGTATCCTTGTTTCCTTTGTGACTTTTATACAAGTATGAACAATTTACAATATTTCAATAACTGATTCACTAGAGTGAAATGTAAGAAACAGCTGATCATTTCAACATCGTAGTAAGGGTACCGCAGGAAATGTCTGTTGAGATATGCTCATGTTTGTCTGGGACTTATCCTGGACTGAAAATGCCAGATTTCACTCATGATGACAGGGCAATATCATCTACACTCTTGCTGCATGCCTTGCATCACTCAAGGCCCATGATTATACACGTTACTTTTGATTACTTTTCACCTCCAGAATGAGTTCAGGATAAACACAAAACCGCTTTCCTCACATGCCCATATGATTTAACTTATGTATTTAGCGGGATTACTTCGCACGAGTGTGCTTATCTACACATAATATCTCATGGCTCTTTTGCTGACGGCCAGTCCTCAGCCTTCCCTTCACGATAGTCTCAGCTACCACTTCAACTCTGTTACCCTTTAGAAAATGCATTTTGCCCTGCAGCTTTATGAACTGCTCTACCACATCCTCCAGAATTTTCGACCCAATAGTATCTGTCGCTACAAAGGCGATCACAGAGGTGATCTTCTCTCATGTGCCTTGACCTGCAAGGCTTTTAGTGAAGTTGCCCTCGACGTTTTGTGGGAGAGTATTTCTAGAGTCACCATCTTGCCATTTGCTTCGCCCTCGGAATACAAGTATTCCCTGGTACCCAATGGGCAGCCTGCCGAGGCTTGTATCAAGAACTTGGAAAGGCTCAAGTTCTACGGGAAGCGCGTTCAAGCAATGACAATCAATATCAGATATCCGACAGAAATGCTGAAATGCATAATTCACCTTCTAGATGTCAAATCCTCCAATGATCATCCTGACGACACAACCCCCTCTTCCATCGCGGCCATGATATTGCCAAGGTTGACAGATTTGCGTCTGTTCCTGGACACGAATGGCGACATGAGCGAAGTATGTCTTCATACTTTTCTCTTGCCCACCGTGAGGAGCTTGTATCTCGACTCCTATGGTGCCATTGACAAATTGACTACAGTGTTGAGATTGAATGACTCAGTCAAACCAACATTGACATCTTTGACGTTGAATTGGGATATGGCCTCTAGGTTAACTCCCGCCAACCTGGAATCAGAATTGTGCACACTCATCCAAATCTTTCCATGTTTGCAGACGCTTTCTCTTCCAGTTTCTATGATCACAGAGCCTGTTTTCAGGGCTATTGCAGGTTTAACAGAATTAAAGAGGCTAGGCCTTGTACAACTGCAGTATTGTTCAGGGCAGTCCCTCACTTTGGCACCTTTCAAAGGCTTACAAGACTTTCACGCAACTATGCAGCACAGCATATTCGTCAACCTCCGCTCTTTGAAAATTGATACACAATATGATGGCATCTGTGCAATGCTTGATGCAGAATCCCTCCAGGAATCCCACATGACACACCCTTCATTCACCTCCATCACAGACACGTTATCTCATACTTTGAACAAACCATCGCCACCATCGCTCTCTGCATCAACTTTACCATTCCTCACGCAGCTCTCCCTTTGTTTTGGCTTATGTCCTTCAATACTGGCAGGGGATGGCAATGTTGTCAGCTTTCTAAAGCCTCTCTTTGCGGCACCCTTCGCACCACGTCTTACATCCTTAACATTGGTTCACGCGTGCCAATTTAATCTTAATGACGATGAGTATGATGAAATAGCGTGCAAATTACCAAGTATTGAGTACCTGCATTTTCGTCGTGTAAACCACTTCGGTATGAAACGCCTAGGTGTCTGTTCAGAGCTATGTGATCCCCAGTCCTCTCGCATTAGTGCATCTCTGACAGCGCTCGCATCTTTTTTTAAGCACTGTCATGGACTGAGGGAGATTTCTTTGATGGTGGATGCAGAGACGCGTCCCGTGCCGATTGTGGAAGAGATAGGAATGCCTCGAAGAGCACACATTGTGAAGATTGACATGGCCGCCTCGCCTGTGAGCAAAGACTTGGAGGCTGTTGCAATGTTCTTTAAAAGGTGCTTCCCTCACCGTAGGAGTGAGCTAACATCTTCGCTTTATCAGGCGCAGCGACCACTTGATTTTATGAGGTTCGATTACGGGTTGCAAGAGAGAAAAGATCTCTATAATACATATGCTTTGCGGTGGCAGGCTATTGGAGAATTGTTCGAAAGGGAGAAGATATCAATATTTGAAATATTGTTTGCGTTGTCACATACACTGGATGCAGGAAACCATGTTCTTCTGCAAACCAATCTGAAAACACAGTAAAAACAATCAAATTGATTTCAAGATCTTATTTGAATGTTTTTGTCAAAAC
>QLON01006774.1:0-21672 GCA_003313675.1 Termitomyces heimii
TGCGTAGGCGATCGCATGGGAGGCGCATGGTGCGTCATTGGCGTGGTGCCGACTGTGGAACCTGACGTTTGGGAAGTCAGACTTGACGTGCCGAGGAGACGCTGAGCGGCTCAGGTTTGGAAATTCGAATAAGATCTCGTAACGAGTTTATGGATTGCTCGATGGAATACCCATCTTATCTTCATCTTGGACCTGATCACGGATACTTCTCCGTATGACATAGAGATTTCAATTGGCGGTCTTCCCTGCGTGTATCTCTCATTTTGTACAATACTCACTACATTCCCCCTTTTCTCCACTTCCACTCTCCGCTCTTTATCACTATTGTATTTGGTATCTTTGTTACTTTGTTGCCCTTCTCTGCGCTCTGCCTCTGCTTTTGTACTCATAGCCTCCGTAACTGTACCTGTAGATGTGTACACCTCTCAGTTGATCTTGACATCATATACAATCTCAACATGTGCTGTATTACCGCCTCTCAATCAACCAGCGCTATTTTTGCTCACTTGACCTTGGGGGTCAACCACCAGAAAAGTTGCAGTCAAAAGAGTTTGTGCTTCTATAGTTACATGGGCGACATATGTCTGGCCACAGATAGGGGAAAACCATCAGCATAGGCATCACACCCTTTGGTGCACCATATCTATGGTGATGCAGGGAACAGCTTGTGGTCGATGACGTGAAAGCAATCAAAAGCCTAAGCTCACTGTCATTTACCACCCATGCTGGGTCGACATATTTGGGTTGAAATCTGCATCAGATCTTGTTGCTTTTCGGAGCAGACAGTAACTCTGTACGCATAAGTCGAGAACGGCACGGTCATACTACTAGAGAAGACAATCGTTCAAGAATACCGTGGTTACTTGCTTAATACAAGCATTCTCAAGTCCTGCTCCACAAATCAAGCTCCGAACAGATCATGCCCATGGGTTCGGGCACCTTAGGATGACGTGACCAAGGTTCACTTTAGTCCTTTTTTGATCTCAGGCTGTATCTATTACAATATGATTCTATTTCTTCTGGCTGTCTCGCGGTAAGAAACTGATATTTCTTCTCTCGTTAGACTGTCTGAACCTGCGGGGTTGATCAACCTCACTGGACTACCGCTTGTTTGCCAACCATACTAAGAAGAAATCTCAACTTCAAAGTTTGTTCTTCATCGCTCTCAGGCTTACTTATGATTAAACCGTCTTTACTCAAATGGCTCCCATGCCTGGGATTATGGCTGTGGAATGAGGATAACCAATAGTATCACATGGCAAGGTAGTATGAGAATTACGTTCCTCGTCAAAAGGTATAACTAAGGTTGTGTTATTACTTCTTCTGCTCTTTCTAACGACATGCCCGGAACTTTCACGTACACCTTTGATACACCCGCCTTCAAAGGATCGTCCACGATCCACGTAGGGTGAGCGATCTTTTTTCCTTGAGAATTTTTCTAAGTCTTTTAAGTCTTTTTGTTGGCGGTAAATGGGTCGATCCAGTAGAACCTGCAATGGTTGAGTGAGTGACCTACATTCAGACCCAATAAAGTTTCACTTCAATATCACATAGTGTTATAAACCCGGGTACGAGCAGTTCATCATCTTCAGTTTTCTTCAGTCGCTATACTTGAGACAATAGCAACAGGAAAGATCATAGCCGCCGTCACCGCGGGATCCTCTAAGGATGTCGACATTGCAGTCAATGCTGCCAAGATGGTACACTCTATAATGCAATGAACTCATGTGTTTTTGACATGGTTCAAAGGCATACAAGACTTCGTGGGGACTCAGGGTCCCAGGGACATTGCGCGGAAAGCTTTTGTACAAGCTTGCCGATCTCCTCGAAAGGGATATCCAGGAGTTTGCTGCTCTGGAGAGTCTGAATGTCGGCAAGTGTTTCCATAATTGGTATGAATGCCTCATTCAATTTAGAAATCGATATTTAGGGAAAATTTATGCAAACGCAAAGGTAGAGATCCAGTCTAGCATTGATGTCTTCCGATACTATGCTGGTTGGGCTGACAAAGTGCAAGGAAAAACGATTGAGGTAATGGTTTCTGGCACAGCTATATTAAAACCTGATTATATGTAATTAGACCAACGAAATGAAGTTTGCCTATACAAGGCATGAGCCATACGGTGTCGTTGTACGTACCGAGTTTCTTCTGGCAACGGTAATTGAACGCCTCTCAGGGACAGGTCATTCCCTGGAATGCCCCGCTGGTACGAGGATAATTGTATTTTTGAATCAGCCAACATTTGTGTCCTCTCAGTTGATGCTGACATGGAAGTTCGGTCCTGCCCTGGCAACCGGTAATACCATTGTGCTCAAGGTATTATTTGTGTTGTGGTCGTCTGATTACCGTCATCTCCATTTGACGTTTTATAGCCGTCTGAAATCACACCGCTCACGGCACTGCGCTTCGCTGACCTCGTGAATGAGGCTGGATTTCCCCCTGGAGTAGTGAACATTGTCAACGGTTACGGTTCAACAGTCGGTCAAGCTATTATTGAACATCCACTTATTCAGAAGGTCGCATTCACGGGAAGCACTCTTGTGGGCCGAAAAATCCTCAAAGCTTCCTCAGAGTCAAATTTGAAGGTCGTCACACTTGAGTTGGGTGGTAAAAGTCCCACCATCATTTTTGATGATGCAGATCTGGAACAAGCGATTAAATGGGCTGCATCTGGCATCTTGTAAGATCGTACTGCGATGATTACCTTGAGTCGTTGATTCATGGTCTATAATCCCCAGTTCAAACATGGGTGCGTATTGTGGCTCCAAATAATTAGTATCAGACCAATTGTTAAAGGACATTTCAGGCCAGGCATGCGTCGCAGGCTCACGCATTTTTGTTCAGGAGGGTATCTATGACGAATTTCTTGCCAAATTCACTACAATCGCAAAGAACCTTGCCACTGCCACCGGCGATCCGTTTGTTCCGGGCACACAGCACGGTCCACAAATATCACAACTGCAGTTTAATGTACGTTGATTCTTCTAGTATCGTCCCTTTCTACCCGTCGACTTTTCTCTGTATGTATCTCTATGGAAAACAGTTCTAACGCTTCCGTTGTAGCGTGTCATGTCATATATTGAATCAGGTAAACAAGACGGTGCAACAGTGCATGTTGGTGGTGTACGTCACGGAAAGGAGGGCTATTTTATCCAACCAACCATTTTCACAAACACAAAGCCTGATATGAAGATTGTTAGAGAAGAAATCTTTGGCCCGGTCGGCGTTGTTGTTAAGTTCCAAACAGAGAACGGTGAATCTTGCTGTGTAACACTATGGCCGTATAAGATTGATAAAGTTCTATAGAGGTCATTGAGGCGGCTAACAACACAACCTATGGCCTTGCGTGCCATATTCTTTCACAGAATATTAGTCGTGCCTTGAGGGTGGCGCATTCGCTTGAGGCTGGGACTGCTTGGGTACATTTTTTTCGACTTTAGTTTTCTTTCTTTACACATCTTTCAAAGGTCAACTGTGCTCGGACAACGGACAAAGCCGTACCATTTGGCGGTTATAAACAGTCGGGTATTGGCAGAGAGCTGGGAGAGTACGCCCTTGATACGTAAGTCCACGTCTTATGCACATAAAAAGTTGCACTAACTTCCTCTGTTTCGATTCTACAGGTACACTCAAGTCAAGAGTGTGCATGTGAACATAGGACAGATGATTTGATCAGGTCATGCACTGACCTCATTTGACATGGAAAGCACTTGAAATTCCTGAATCGTAGCTGACACATATGTATATGAAAGACAATTTGTCTGTTGAGAGCATTGCAAAACCGCTTTTCAGAAGGACGTATCTATATTTCTGCTTTTTACAGGCAATTGTAACAGAGGGGGTGAGGCCCGGGTGTGGCATCAACTGAAGTCAATTGTCGTGACCTCGCTCCCAGGTACATTGGGAAGTTATTTGACATGGAGCTGTGAAAGCCTTATGATTGAGCCCAAAGATGAATCCTTTAACATTACTTCAGGGAGAGATCGACTGTGCCATATGATACAACAATCCTAGACAGAACGTGATCTGTGGTCCTGCAAGGATTTGTTTGCTTCATGATGGGTCTGGGTCGAAAATTACATGACATCACCTCATGTCGTTGTGAGGTCAAAAAGGATTGATCAGCAGTGTGTCATAGGCATCGTTATTCCATGCAGGTCTCTTCTCCGACCATCCTATGTACAACGAAACCAAGCTAAGGAAAAGAACCTCCACCACGGATGCTGAAGACCGCGTGATCAGTGAAGTTCTTGTCGCACCTGGGAATCCCAATAGGTATTACATCTTACATCATGGGTCTTAATCTGAAATCCCAGCGCCTGGAAATTACTTAACAGAACCCATTTTGTGCAAGAACCTCCCATCTACTGTGTATCAGAAACACAATTCCGGAATAGAATGAGTAATGTGCGTTTTTGAAACTTATATAGGATCCTGTCACCTTTTCTTTTTCTCAACTATCAACATGCGTTCGTCTACACCTTTAATACACAGGCCTTCCAAGGATCATACACCATTCACACATTGCGCAATATTCCTTCGTATTTACATTTTCTCAGCTCTTCAAATCTTTTTATTGGCGGGAATTGGGTTGAGAAAGTTGAGCCTGCAATGGTTGAGTAAGTGACTGCACACGGTAAAATTCCGTGACGTTGGGTCTACCAAGGGAGAATATCCTGTTAGACGCAATGGCAATGTAAGGGCTGATAACGTTTTATAGAGGTTGTTGAAGCAGCTAACAACGCAACGTATGGCCTTCCTTGCAGTGATTTCTCGCAAAATATAAGTCGTGCCGAGAGTTGCTCATAAAGTCGAGGCTAGGACTGCCTAGGTATGCTCACCCCAATTTCAAGTTTTAGGCATCTTTGCTTCCTCACAGTTAAAGGTAAACTACACTCAATCACTCGACAAGTCAGTAGCACTTGGCTGCTATAAACAGTCCGGTATTAGACGAGAAGTAGGTGAGTATGCTCTTGACATGTTAGTCTGCATCTCCATGCAACTTGTTCATGGCTCACCCTGGTTTTCTTTGCAGGTCAAGAGTGAACATGTGATATCGGACAAATGCTTCAGTCAATTCCTTCGCCCAACTGGTTTAACACTGATTTTGTGTCCGATAACATGTAATATATTTATGAAGGACATTCATGATTCAGTACTCGTTGAGCTGCTGTTAGCAACACTTTGATTTCGGGATTGACTCAGCCTCTGGTATATAGCAAAAGGAACAAACGAATGGCACAACACCCAATCTCAGGCATAATACTGTCCGAAGGAGTAGATTATAAGCCTTCTGGAACTAAACTCTTGATATGCTCATGAATCGTCTCAGACTGAAATAATCAACTACCTAACTAACCCCCACCCATCTCGTCAAGCATCAACTATTACTGGTCACTCGAACATTTTTTTCGGAGAATATACTAGCTACTAAAATCTTCTTCGCGTGACAGTCACATATACTACAGTATATCATATGAACATCATATATGATCATCCACAAGCCGCTATCCAGGTCCTTTGAAACAATTTTCATAATGATACTAGAAGTACAAGAAGAGTATAGATAGGTTAAAAAAGTGGTAAGTGGCATGATGGCATATTGGGCATAAAAAGGAAGATCGATAAGGCATATATCTCGACAGAAAGAGAAAATTCAGACCAGCTACATGATTTCCGTAGCTCCTTTACCCTTACCTATTCCTTGGTTTCTTGAGAACTCCTGCTGCCTTCGAAGGTCCTTCATCACTTCCTGGGCCTCAATTGTCACCTCATCTAACCTCAAATCCCTATCAACTTCTGAACATTCATCTGCAATATCGGTAAGCACATTAGGATACCCTGAGAAGGAGCGCGAATGACGAAGACGTTTTTTGCGTGCCAGAGCTTGGGCTTGCTGTTCAGCAAGGAGACGAGGTGGAGGTGAAATTGTGAGGCGCTTTGCAGAATGACGGGAGCGCTGTGTGAAGATGGAGGCCGAGGAAGACTTTGCCTTGAGAGACGCGTATTTGGATGGTTTCAGAGCACGTGGGGACGAGATTGTGCTGGGTATAGTCGTAGCAGAAGAAACTTTAGGTTCGCGGTGTAGGATGTATGAGACGGTTCGTCGGACAGACCGCCAATTTCGGCCTGTGGACTTGCTTGAGGTCAGTGGCGAAATACCCTCTGCGTATTCAACTTCCGAAGTAATAGACGCAGGCTGAAAGTGCATTTGATTCGTAGGTGTGTTGGACTTCTTCAAGAAAAGGGTATGTACGGTGCGAGCGATTAAGGTAGTATTGGATGGTTTGACCTTGCTACTTGCAGGGTCCACCTTAGGTGTGCTCAAGCCTTCGTACATCTTGTCTTCAGTGTAGACGAACAACTCCGTTTTCTGAGTAGTGGGATTGATGGGGACGCACAGTACGTCATCAACGGCGCTAGTTGTGCAAGTTGGTACGCCAGAGCATTCATCTGGGTTATGTGACGCCAAAGGCGGACTCGTCGGACGCTCACTAGCGATTGTGGGGCATTCGCTAGGTGCATAGGATGTTGGACGGGATCGCGAAAACACACCTCTAAGAGAGGAGATAGGAGAAGGCGGGGTTTGGGACGCATCGATGAAGCCAGGGCAGTTAATAGGAGGAGGTTGATCCATTGTTGTCAAGATAAAAATGGGTAAAGTATGAGGATACAGTTGTCCGTGTCGATTGCTCAAAGTCCGTTTAGATGGATTGCTAGCAGTAGAGTTCCAATGAAATCTGCAGCCTTTATACAGTGGTCACAAGTAAGAGCCTGTCAAAATGGCCACTGGCCATGTTATGACCGTTCGTTGAATGGGGGTGGCCAATGTGAAGCTCAAACAGTGAGCAGGTGGGTCACGCAAGTAAATTGTCCAGCATTGTTCTTCAAGAACGGATGTATTCCATCAGGATTCATCTCTTCCATCCGTGTTCACGCTAGAAATATGCGTGATGGGATTGTTTAGTCCACCGGATCATATCCTCCTGGTGAGACTTTCTAGCTGTGCTGCCAAGTTATGTAAAGATCTTGAAACAATTGTAGACTTTTGATAGAGAAGCCCATCGTTTGATCATAAGAGCGCCTGAAATATCAAATACGATTGATTAAAGTTGGACAGTGCTGCGGTTGTATCTAACCTTGGAGGCGTTCACCGTTCGTTGACTTCGGCAAGGCGACCGTATCGTTGGCATCGGGAAGATCCGGGCTTGTCATGCAAACGTCAACCTAGTTAAATAAAGGCAAATGTTTAAGCACAGCTTTTCCTTTCCCAACCGCCATTAATGGCGGGTTGGACAGCAACCACCTCCACCGCTCTAAGCTTCGCATCCTCCAGCGCGTGACTCTCCTAGAACACTCTACACTGTAGAGCGAGTGAGGCAATGTTTACTCTCATTGTTCCACCTCATCTTCTCTCTACAACCTAAGCGGATTGCCGGAGACGAGCACCTTGTTTGGTGCGTGCTTCTTGCTGCCGCCGTGGTCTTCGACGACGCAGATAGTAGGGACGGTCATGCGCAGACTCTGGATGCATGATCTCAAGAAAACATATTGAGACCAACCTGTAGTCGTGTAGGGATATTCCGAAATACAGGACTTATCCTCGTTCTACTGTCGAGACCCCTGAAACTCCGTGTGACGCGAAACTTGCTTACTACCCGCCTCGCGTTACAGTCTGCATTCTAGGTCAATAAGGCCGTGCGTATTGCCTCTTTCTGGAGGCCCCTGACTCTTGTGATCTTCGACCTGAACTCTGCTTCAGAGCGTTGATGGCGTTTACCCTCGTATCCTCCACACTATATAGGCTTCTATGGTGGACTTGTGACTTGTAATACTGTATATGAATTGCATACTTCGTTATATAGCATGACTTATCAATCAGATTCGCTCTTAGCAAGCATCGACAATAAAAAAGGATTGAGGCCGACATGGCAGAAGTGACATGAAACAACGAAGACATGCAAAAAAACAATGAATTTTCTGCACCTAGCGCTGCGTGCAGAAAACAACTCTTGAAATGGGGAGGATGTCAGCTACGGAGCAAAGGACAAGATTTCGAAAAACTACTGTTCACATATGACAAATATTTTTTGTCAGAGCCTCTCGAAGAAATACAAATATGCGAAGGCTTTCAATTCCTCTACACTTTTCTCATCCGCCTTGACGACTTTCTCGTCGTTAAAGAGAACCCAGTCCTCCTTCACGTTCTGCCCAACATGTATGGGGACACGTACATGTGCAACATAGTGCGTCAAAAGTGTAGACGGGCCCTTGTGCGACACGAATGCTTTGAGGCGATATCGCACGCGCATACTCGAATCCTCAAGCAACGCCGTCTCACCTGGTCTGATACCCCTCCCCACATGTGCCTCTCCAAACTCGAGTACATTTGGGACGTCTAAGAAAGGTTTAGAACCCCGTTTCATCAGCATACTGTTTCTTTCTGGGCACAAGCGAGAAGAGAAAAGGAGACGCACCAAGTTTATAAGATATCCAATTAAAGGACTGCAACTTATTCGCATGCAAAACGAGGACTTCCGGGAATGACTTGAACCTAGCGTTCCTATATCCCGTTCAAGGCTCAATATCTCATCCTTATCTTACGAGAAAGAATTAAATGCCGAACACTCACATAACACACCAACGGCTTTTGCACGTCGTACATACCCAGTAGTGGAATTTTTCACCCAGTGACTGCTCTATGCCCCGCACAAGAGACATCTCTCCTTTCGAGTCTTGATCTTGCGGAAGCTCGATGGAAGGCACATTAATTCTCAGCACATCACATTCATTGATGCGGTACTGCACACCCATGCACGATGCACACCACAGGCGATGTTCCAGCGCGAACGTGAACACCCTCGTTGGATCTACAGCAAACAACAAAGTTACGTTGAGTGCACAGCAAGAGACACAACATAAAAAAAATAACTAATCCAACTCAGACCCACCTTCAATCCTCCTCACGTCCCTCCTCACATACTGAATGAGCAACTCCAAAAACTGCTTTGCGTCCTGCTGCATCATCGTCCCAAAATGAGCGTCATCGTGCCCCAGGAGCGCTTTGAGCCCCCAGGGCTTAAGACCTACTTGGAACTCCTCCATGTCCTGCTTTTCCTCGTCCTGGTGACGCGCCTGCTCCTCTCCAAAAGTGTGTGGAAGATACATGCTCCCCCTTGGTACTGCATACCGCCCACTCAGCAGCCCGTCGGCGATTTTGCGAAGCTGACACTCAATGCATGACGAGGGGAGTCGCTTCGGGCACGTCAGCGCGTGATTTTCGTCGCTGCCGTGGGACTCTCTCAATGTAGAGGGATTATATCGCGCCTGAAAGGCAGGGAGCGAGAAGAGGACTTGGAGAATTGAGGCAATGTAAGAACTGTAAGGGCGGCTGCGTATGAGCGTCTGGGGAGTGTGGGGATGAAGAAGACGAACCTATTTGCGAGATTTGCAATACCAGTTAGGCCGGGACCGAAGAGCGGTTGGAGGGCGTGACCGTCTTCGGTTGCGAGTGGAAAGTCGTACTTAAGGCTGACTTCGGTCTCCTGCGATGAAAGCAAGTTGTTTAGCAAATAAGTCGAGGGGGAGACGACGAAGACTGACGAGTTCCAACATGGTTTTATCAGTCTTTGAGAGGGTTTGGATGTTTATACCGAACGAGGCAAGATGTGTTGCGATCTTGGGATCGGATCTACCCCTGTCGCATGCGTGGCAATGTACATCTACTGCTGCATCAGTCTTCAACACAGTATTGACACGTCCACAGCCGCACCAGCACCGCCATCAGGCGTGATAGTCCCGACCTTGACATAAGCAGGATGCATCGAGCGATACCAATGCTGAAGCGCATGACCGTTTCCGCCGCTCGTGTAATGTTGCCGGCGCCCACACCCTACAAATCCACAGGTGATACAAAGCCAAAGGTTGTCTTTCAGGTCACAAGACGCGCATTGAGTGAGTCTTGCATCCGGGATGGGTGCAGATTTGTCCTGCCGGAGAGTCAGCGTGTGTACGCAGGGTGGGATCCATTTCCGGTGCAGGATCTCGGCCCGGCATGCGGAAGAGAGCGAATACATCGTCCCATGTACGAGGGATTTTACCTGCGATGTCTGATGAACAAAGGAAAGAAATATAATGATTGGTTTCAGGGTACTTTGGGGTCAGTCACGGCATCAAGGAGCTCGCGTCCCCTCTCGGGCTCACAGGCCCAGCACTTGACGACAACATTCGTCTCGTACTGATCATCTTTTCCTTTTTGGTAAATGGAGAGCTTCGTCGTCTTTGCAGGCGACTCCTCGTCCTTTGCCGGAGAATTTCCTGTCATTACATAGAGATCCCTTATTACTATGAACACATACCCGGTGAAACGACGGTCTGGGTTTTCTTTTGACGTTTAGAGTGTACTGATGACCAGATCTGTGGATGTGTGTCTGGGCATGGTGTTTCATGGGTTCTGAGCATGCGCCGTTGAAGCACGAGAGGCATACTTCGATGCCTGATGGGAAGTCCTACTTGACCAAAAAAATGTAGCCATGATTTCATTCAGCTCTATATTGCAAACCTGAGAGTCAAAACATTGAGTACACTCTTCCCGATGGACGGACAGATAGGGCGCAGGCGCCACAAGATGCGCGATCGCTTCGAGATGGGGACATGACATTGTGGTCAAGTGTCAAGCACTAAGCGCTGCAACATCACGTGCACCACAAACAAGCGGCCCTGTGATAGTACGGCCAATCTTGCTAGAGGCAGCATGGTCTCGACAAAGTTTTGTTGAAAGGGGGTTTCTGGTCGTAATGGAGTGCGCGTCTGGATGGAAACTTTACACATTGCGTTTAGGTCACGTGGTGTCGATCATGGGCCTCGTGGCGTTTCGATGGCCTCACCGCGTCCAGTGCCAGCGCCCATCTCGTAACTAAATAAACTTTTTTTCATGACTTCACATCTGTTAAATGGTGTGGTAGGAATGGCGGTGAAAGATGGGAAACATGCAGAATAGGAAGATGATGAAGAATCGAAATGATGAATGAGGAAGGGCGTTTTATGGGGCAGTTACGGGGCTGGGTATGAGGGAAAAGGACATAGATCGGCGAAAATCGAGTAAGGTGATCTATCAGAGGGAAAAATGACCAATTAGGGTTTAGAGAGGGAAGTGTCGCGGAACAGCGTCGGTTTGTCAAAACTTGATCGGGTCGACCAAAAGAATTATCTTTTGACCCACCTTCCCTTGCACGGCTGCCTTCAGATGTCTTTAATCCATATTATCGTCTGGTCTGGTCTGGTCGTCTCGTTGTCTAGAGGGCGGATCTTATTCCAAGATCACATCGCTCCTCATCTTGTTCAACATAGTATAAAGGCTCTCATAGACCAAAAAAAAATCATGGCGGAAGGCTTACGTTTTTGATATTTCGTCTCCTATCTCACTGATTTGCTTGTATCATAGCAAATCGAACAAAATAGACTCACAACCGAAGACGGCTACGGCCTCGAACCCTCCTGCTTTGAGTGCCAGTTGCGCAAGATGGCGGACGGGCTTCTGAGTGGGTGGTATGCAGTTCCGAAGGTGCGTGTGTATCTTCCGCGGGGTTTTGAAGAGAGAGAAGCACGCTGCGAGGACGAGAAGCAGAGAAGCAGAATGTGGAGAGAGGAAGTTCCAAGCGGGCCTCAAGCCCTCTGGTCGACCATGAAGCAACAGGATGCGAAGGAACTTTTGTAGTGGTTGGTTTGGCATGTAAGGAAGGATGTCAGGAGAGTTTGGAGTGGTCCTGAGAGTTGCGGGATTGGGTTCGTTGCCCTTTTCTGCTTGGTCTCCTGCTGTGCACCCGCTAACGCATATTGTTTTGTTGTGATAGTGATATACCGAGTACATGGTGAGAGTTCTATAGACCCTTCTGCCATTGATTTTTACATGGATGCAAGGTGTGTTATACATATGCGAGTCTGTGACGATGATACCCTGGCGGCAGGGCAAATAGAGAAATAAAGGGGGTGTCATTGATATCCCATAGGAATGAATGACAGGCTTCAGAGAGGGCTTCGAAAGGTCTGCTGTCTAAGACTGACAATTTTACTCATCGGGGAAGGATCGTTTCCCTTCTTTACCTTGAACTGCAACTTATAACGGATATCTACGTTCGTGTCTTCATCATTGAAGAGTGCTTTTCTTCTGCAGAAAGAGACGCAATGCCCGAATACCCAGTACCTCTTTTTTCTCATCGCTCACCGAAGCTCTCATGAAGCGATGCACCTGCTGTGATGCTGGGATATACAGGAGCATCGTTTTGTCCTTCGTAGTATGCTCCGGTTCTAAGTAAAAAGTCTGTGTCTCTGTGAAAATCTGTCCAAACATTTGGATTGTTCCATCGTTCTTGCAACGGAAGGTAAGCGACTGTGAGTGATGCACAAACCAGATCGATTAAGAAAGGGAACTTATTCTCTTTTTGAAGGATGATGTTGCCAACAAGTACGTCACAGTGGAGACACTAAAGCGGAGAGGCTACCACCCGAGCTCCAAGACACGCTGAGAGATGATTTCAGCCTCCTCAAATGTAATATCAATTCCAGGCCTAAACCTCCCCATTAACGACTAGGAACTGAATCGTGTAAGAGGGCATTGATGTGACTCTAAGAAGGATGTAGAGCCATCGACATCATGTCGATTTTTGCGGTGTTGAAAAAACGAGGAATCAACCCAGACGCCTGGGTCTCACTGTACGCCTCGCGTGCCTTTGTATATAATTTCCATAAGGTAAATAACCGCATTCGTGGCAACTGATCCTGTAAGTTGTCGATGTCAAAGGATGCTTCATGTTCACTCATATTTGATTGATACTCCGTTTCTAGTTCGGTATTCCACCATTCATCAGCTCTACGGTCTGTCAATTTGAGCACGAAACGGTCTGGAAGTCATATACTGCCCTAACTATTGAGTGCGTTAACCAGGAGGCCAACCGAATTAGTAAATTGAGTAAACTCCTTCCCAATTGTCACTTTACTGATTTTCTGCCTGTAAGCACGAGCGAAAGGCGGTGGTTAGCCTGATAGACGTCGATAGGAGACCTTATCAAAAATCAATGCATAGTCTATGAGTGAAAAAGTTAACGATGCTTAATTGAACCAAGTGTTCCCTGAATATGTCAATGGTATCGTACGGCTTGTTTTGTACACTATGATACAACAAGATGAAGCGAGACGTAAACAATTTGGGATCATGGTATCTCGAATACCAATTGATCTTGTCTAAACGAAGGTCGTCTATAATTCGACATTTGAAACCTTCAAGGTATGACACTTCCATCAGCATCACTTTAAAATACGGCGATACCGAGGCCGGTGGCATTAGGAAACAATGATAACTTTCCAACTACAATATGAATGAAAGGGATCAGTGTTCCAAGAGTACAAGATGCCTCGGATAGACTATGCTCAACGAGATTTGGTAGTTGAGCGACTTGAGACTTAGACCCCGGGCGGCCACCCTTATGTTTGAGGATTTCATGCCCACAATACCTGTACCACTATTGAGTTGGACTATAAATCATTTTGCGACTACAGTAATAAGTGAGGATCTCTTGGTTAACGACAACGTTACAAAGGCACAGGAACTTACCAGCTTCACGCAGGCGGCTTTCCCTTCTGTCAACATGATTCCAGTTTCAAGGCAGTTGAGGACTTCAGCAGGACGGACGTAAAATTTTTCTGTGAAGGGACGATGCCTCCGTATGGATAGCCAAGATATACAAGTTGCAAAAGTGAGCCCAAGCCTTTCAAGATAGAAGCTAAAGCCTATAAACTGGCCATGTCTTCGATGGGCCGTTATAATTCTACCCACTCCTGTTCTTTTCCCGGGCGCTGGAAATATTTGGTATGGTTGGGCAGAGCTCACCACGTTCCACTGAATAAAAGTCACGTATAATAACGATGACCTTCGGCCATGACCGGAATTGAATGGCCCACAAATGCATAACCTGGAGGGGCTTCGGCTTCCTGAACACTATGTGTGGAGCCGTTCACACCGCTAGGCTTGAAGATATATTCATTCAAAAGAAACATTGAGGAGAGGCTTTGGAAGACACGAAAGGTTTTATACATCGTATTCTTATACTAAAATGTCCTTTTGAAGGGTGATGAGGGGGCGTAGATGACGTAGATTGGCTATCAAGAGATATATGTGAGACGGCAATGAAGAAAGAAGAACAGAATGCGTGTAAACAAAACAAGAACTCCTTCTAGTGGAGCACCAGCGGAATCGTGCCCGTGCACACTAGGTCGGTTGTACCAGAAGACTAGCAATCGAAGCAGCCAGTCCCCATTCTGGTATTAGAGTCACGACCTTCGTAGTCTAGTCGACATCGAGAAGATCACTTGAGATGAGCGGACAGGCCGATGGAGCAAGAAACAGCTTGCCGTTTGAGGCAATAGGTATCGAGTGTCATTGGAACAGGGGGGTATGACGACGTGCGAGCATTTACTACTCCGAATGGTTGATGTTTTAAGCCACTAGACATGGAGGGATATTTCAGAATGACAGATACATCCAGGCCAGGCAAGAAATGAGTCGAAAGAAGAGAGAGCGAATGTAAAATCGACCTTGTGTGGGAAATGAATGATGTTTCAATGTGAACCCTGGTCCTTCCGTGGCATTGTTTTTCTGAAGTTGAACTGGAAATCAATGGTTGCAGAAAGGACTTGCAGAAAGACCCAGGGTCCAACGTCAGTTGCGAACTTATGGATTGTAGGTTGTGTAATTTGATCCCATCATCCATGTGTCAGCATGCAATACCCTATCTTATCAGACGGTCAGGATAGAAATCATAAACGCCGGCAAGAAGCCAACTTGTTTTCACCCCAAAACTCACAGATCATTTGGTAACTTGTTTGATCAAAGAGTTCTCTTTTGAAAAAATGCAATATCAATAACCTGTCCCAGCTTGGACCGACAGGGTATGGCTTATGGCTTACCGCTGAGGGCTAACGTCCTTTAATAAACATCAAAAGGAAATCCACGCAAGGTTCTAGATACTGACGCAGATACTGGTAGGTAGCCTTTAGGCAAGGTGGTGGAACTTTTCGAGAATCGGACAATGAACTTCTCGGCTATCTCTGGTACACTCAACTTTCTGGTATGTACATTTCGATCTCAACATTTTTCTAGCCCGCTTTAATACGTCTCCTTTGCCTTCCATTGATTACTTTACTTAAATTTCAATGGTAGATACTGAGTTTGGCAGAGCCCGTGAAAGAAGGCTCCTATGCAACGGGGCCGAAGCCTTCGTCCCCCTCCCTATTCCATGGTCCTATTACCAAAAGGAACTGACGGAGTGGCGTTTTGGATCTTTGGGAAATCGAGAAACTATGTGCAAGCTCGAAAATCTTGTTCAGCATAAGCTGAGTTGATCAATCTATAAACGGAGCAAAATGTCTCACCATTATCCCTTTCAGCGAAATAGACCCTATCTCTGGCTATGCTTTAAGACCTCCTAGTCCTGGAAATTTTCCTTCGCTCACCATTCAATAATGGTCCCCCCCCAAGTCTACCGGTCCACTGACTGTTTGACTGTTAAGTCGGCTGCGGCTTGGACAAATGCCGATATGACCTTATGCAATGCTAACATCGTCGACGTGGATGCCACCACCTTTTTCGGTGCCCATTTGTGGGTCACGCCTATACCTGGCGTCAGCCCGACCATACTAAATACCAAGGCCACTTACCCTCAACAACCCCATCCATTGCATACTCACACTGCACTTACCAACGACGAACGCCTGTTCTTCAATTACCTTGAGGCTGCCATGGTACCGGGCGAGAAACAGACATCAGCTATTATTGATTTTGCCATCCTTGTCCTACATATGCTGGACTTCACAGAACCCAAGCCATCTAAACTTCACCCCGAGTATAAAGGGAACTATCGGCGAGTTCTTCGCAAGGATCATGACCTACCCCTTTTTATGTGCGGTCGCACCGTTCACACTACCGCTGATGCTTGTCTTCTCTTCCCCTGCACGGACGCACGCAACACAGACACAGTCCTTCTGATTGTAAAAGCAGCACCTTTCCCTGCCCATGGCTCTGAGTGCTCTGCCGAGGCACAGCTGTTTGCTCAAGCCATCGGAGCCTTCCAGTGTCACAACCGAGATCGTCGTCGCGCTCGCCTATCTCCTCTCGATTCACAACTCTTCTTGGGTCTCATCATGAAGGGAACCACTCCCATTCTTTACAAGGTCGAGATAACAGCTAGATTGGTGGAGTGTGTACAGAGCGCACAGAAACCGCCGAAAATGACGCATGTGCAGCGACTTGAACTGCCGCTGGACTGCAAGTCTGCGTTTATAGATGGCATGATTCCCTTGAAGGATCGTAAGATCATGCTCCGTTATATGGAGGCTTTGAAAGAGTTGATTTAAAGATGTGACGATTCCTTTCTCGCTAATCTGTATATTTAGACATTAAATAGAAGGGAGGTTACTTCCTGGACATTCGAACGATTTTCTACAGCTACCATGTGACCTGTACCTACATACCCGCTTCTTCATAGTCTATTGATGCTATGTCATTCTTTCAATGGCAATGGTCTTGTGGAATCGTGGCTAACAACACCTCGTCGGCAGCAAGCAATGGAACAGTTTGCTCGTTCCCACAGGATGAATCCGTTCCGGTAAGCTATGTTCTAGACATCAAGGCTCGTCAGGCGAACTGGAATTCTTCAGTTTAGCGCATCAGTCGAACAGCTCATGTCATGAGACATACCTTACATGTACTTACCTCTACGTTCCCAGTCACCACGTGACACTAGACTTAGGTGCACAGGTCAGTAGTTAGTTTTCCTTGGTTCTATTCACTTCGTTAGTAGGTATGTAGACACAGTGTCCACCCTTATTGTCAATATAACTTCGTTATTAGTGCTATCAATGTGCTGCTTTGCAGATCACGGTTGGAGCCTTACAGCTCAAGCACTCAATCATACCCAAGGGAGAAGGCACATTTCAGGAGGCACGGGAAATGACAGATGGTATAAGGTATTTCGCTCTGTTCATATACAGAATCTTCCGAGACATGAAATATATCATAAATGTATTCGCTATAAATTTAGTAAAGACTGAATGAAATCTGCATCGTTGGGAGTTTTGCAGGTGAACAGGGAATATAAGGCAAGCGACTCTGCGGGAGCTTGTGTGTTGGAATAGACAAGGCAGTACATCCATACTCATGGCATAAGCTACGATAAAGACGCAAGCTCTTGACACTCATATTTCCTTTCTATCGAGCCACGCGTGGGCATCTAGCGAGGATCTTGATTGGGCCGGGGTCGTTTGCTAGGAGGAGCTTGAAGTCAGCGGTGCCTTAGCAGAAGACAGTCAGTCACCAGCATATAAAATACTGTGCAATAACTTGGGAACATGTTGACATGGAGTTCTTTTATGGACGATTAATCAATTCCCATGGATGGATAGATTGCATGCATTACAGAGCCCCAGTTGACAAATCTGAGGTGGCATCTGACTACAGAGTGTAAAGTTGTGACAGAAAGGTTGGATTCAGATTGGATACAATTTACTTACATGTGTTTACTCAAAGTCTCAATAAACCCAGTTTACTCAAGCTCGCAATAAGAAGGTGAAGTCAATGCTTTATCGCTTTCCCGAGGAGTGATCCACTGGGCTGAGTCTTGGGCTGCGGTCATTCCGCTGACACAACATGGCAAGCGACTGCAAGAGTTTAAGGAGGTACAGGTGATTTACTATGCGAGATCAGTAGGAATGTGTCCAAAATTTAAGACTATGTGTCCATTGTCAACTCAGAGGGAAGACACCATACTGATGGTAAGCCGGTCATTTTAACCTTTCCTGTCCTGTTGACTCGTTGTATTGATGTTTAGAACTGATTTCACAATTGTTTCTTATTTCGATAATTCCAGATCATTTCTCGCAATTCCCGTAGTCAATATCTGCTTCTCCTTCGCATACATCTTTTGTTTTTGTGATTTTCTACGATTTTAATGGTTTAATTGTTGTCGCGGGACCATTCAATCCAATCATTCCAGCGTTTCTATAAACTTCAGAACTGTACCCACCACCGGTGAAACCAATATGAGAAAGTTAACGTAAGGGGAAATTTAATATTGACATCTATCGGCCTTCCAACATTCCCCGTCTCCAGCCACAGTCAATCTCCTTGGCTAACCAAAAGCGCTAAGCTGACTATGTCATTGAAACTACTGCCTATATCACGTTGAAGTGGATCGACCTTTGTTGGAATGAGACGCGTGACCGGATATTCAAATATGTGTTCAAAAGTTGATAGCCCATGACCATGAGCATGCCTATCAGAACTCCTCAATCGTTTACCAACCGAATAAGTGTGTCTTGTATTTTATCACCAATATACTTACGTACCAAACGCCACATTGGTTATCAACCTCCATCATCATACATATGTAACGTTACTGCTGCCACAACATTTGTCCATTGGCAAAATGGGCGTCTATTAAATCTGAGGTACGATTTTAAGACGAGCTCACATATATATTCGATTAATAAATAATTGGGGAGCTGACTATGAGCCCGACCTCTCCACAGCGCAGTGACAAGTAAAAACACGATACAGCGGTATCTACAAGTATGGGTATGAATATTTCAAATAATCCGTTGGAAGAGTGGGAAACATTAACATCCGACCCAGAGCACGAGAGTTTCCTCTCTGATTTTTTTCGGTTGCGCCATGTCGTAACCGGTACGAGGTATCTGGTAATTCATAATGATTTGCTTCCATAGCAGGCGTGTGACGGGTCCATCCAAGTATACAACTCTAATTGACAAGGTATAGAAAGAGGGAAAACCTTAATAGACGGCTGGACTGATAAGAAGCATTTGTTTCTGACGACGGACAAGATAGGTAATAAATCTTTACGTGTTACCTCTGTCAATTTCAAGTTCCATCAATGGGTTATTGAGCAAATGGAAGCAGTAGAATGAGACAGAACTGAATCTAGTTTTCGGCTGCACCTTGATAAAGGAATCAAACTACCACATGATATTCGCTTAAAAGTCAAGTTAAAGTTCAGAATCAATGTTGGATCATGTCTAACAGTCGGACATGGTAAATATTGCTCCCTTGCATTCATGAAACTATACTTTGATGTCGGGCTGCCTGAGAAAGCAGACAACTTCAGAATAGGCGGCGAAATTGGCTAGCTTACGTCTCAATAACCCCTGAAGGGCCAACAGCATTATAAATACCCCAAGTTCTAGTCGTACATACTACACCGTCTTACAACTTACAACCATCTGAAGCACCTGCTCATGGTGAACAAGGTCCTCGCAGTCATTGCCATGATCGCCCTCAGCATCTACGCACCGGCCAGTGCCAGTCCCCAGTACGATCCCGAAGAAGTGATTAGAATCGGGGAAAAAATCAGGAAGGAGGGTTATAAAATCCCACTTGGCGTAGCTTGTTAGTTCATCTACTTTTTCGTTTTCACACGTCGGCTGGATGTACAACCTCTATAGGTTATACACACTATCCTATTGGAGGCGTGAGTACCGTTTTTCTATGGACTGGCGGCTATCTTACGGATGTAACATCCTCGGGTTAATTAGAGATGTAAGTATCGTGACTTTTCTTGATATAGGTTGACCGACAGAAGAATGAATTCTAGGCATCGGCGACGGTGTCTGTTGCTCAAAAGGTCCAGAAAATGTGCTCGGAAGGTGAGTATTCTAACGCTGCCCACGGCATTGAACTACTGATGACAAGTCTCCCTACAGATGTGTGTCCAAGAGTGAGAATATATGTGAAGGATCACTCGATGACATGCTTGGAGGCAGGATGTGAAGAGATGAGCGCATAAATATCATTTTCGCTTGGTCCTGATTCTTTAGTACTTCATCATTTTGCAACCCTTTAGACTCTTGTCTGTAAAGAACAATTTACCTATATACGTTGATATGTTTCTTGAGTGTTGGTGACCGCCAACAGCCATCTGATAGCATCTTGTGCTCAAGGCCCGCGCTTCGAGCGATCCAACCCCCGCACAAACTCTCCTTGTATTGCACAGAAAATACGCGTGTACAATTATACAAGTATCCAACGGGCTTCCAGCGCCCACGCACGAGCAGCGGCGAAGACAGGAACCACGAACCAACGAGCGACAGTATAAGAGAAAAACTAGAGGAATGACAGCGGGGAAAAGGATGTAGGAAGGAACGTGGGTGGGATACATACAAGACACAGTGTACAAGATCGGGGTTTTTTTCTATGAAATTTTCAGTTTTTCAGGACAAAGAATGATAAGTTAAACTTGAAATTAGAGAGCTGTAAGTGTTCAATCGAGCAAAAGAGGGAATGCTACGGAAAGACAAGGAAGGAGCGTAATAGATCAGTGAGTGCGTCCATGTGCGAGGCCGTGGAGAATTAGGCATTTGCAATCTATTAAAGGTGAGTAATTGAAAGGGATAAGAGGGGGAGGAACAAACCTTCAAAACCCTAGGAACTTGAGCCTCCTCGTAATAGCTGCCTCTATCATCACCGGCATGGTCATGTTCGTGGGCAAGGCCGACATATCCGCCGTATGGGTCGTGGTCGTGTTCGCTCTCGTGCTCACGGGAATGATTGTGGTTTAGGGAGATACCGCGCTGGATGCCAGTAGGGGCAGCGGCAGGGCTGGTATCAAGACCGGCAGCTTCGAGGAGCTGAAGCTCGGGGGACACGGCGTGGGGAGGATAGTAGGCGTGACCCTCCTGGCTGGTGCCTTGGGGGTGGCCCTGGGAGGGTGAAGGTGCGGTGGGATACGTATATTCTGCGTTAGGGGCGTACGAGTTCGGAGTGGAATTGGGGCTGCGGTATGGAGTGTCCTGGGGGTAGGATTGAGCTTGTGCGTAGTCGGGGTAGACTTGGGCCTGCTGTGGGCGTGCGTAAGCAGCAGCGGGGGGGTACTGGTCGTAGTCGTAGCCATGTGCGTAACCGGAAGTCATTCCGACGCCGACACCGGCAACACCAGGGCCAATCTCGCGCATGCCGTAGGCCTCTGTACTCATGGGGGGCTGGGCGTAGGTACCATGACTGCTTGCGTCACTATAGACGCCGCCTGCGGGGTCGTAGCCGTCGTAGCCGTCGTTGGTATCGATGAAGGGAGGTGCAGATGTGTTGGCAGCTTCGAGGGTTGCTTCGTTGAGCTCACGGTCGAACTTTGCTTGGCGACGGCGACGGATGATGAAAGTGACGAGGAAGATGAGGAGGGCAAGGCCGACGAGGCCAACTGCAGTGAATGTGCCTGCGACGGCACCGGTGTTTTGAAAGAATCTAAAGTGGGGGGGTGAGAGAAATTGAGGGATGAGAGGAAGGGCGACAGACCCTTTATCTGAAGCAGAGCCCGAAGGAGAGGCAGAGGCAGGGAGAAGGGAGGAGAGCGGGGTAGTGAAGGTGGTGGAGGTCACAATCGAGCCAGCCGAGTCTGTGGTAATTAATACAATGGATGAAGAAAAGGCGACTGGTGATGGAGAAGTCGGAGCAGAGGACGTGACAGGATTGACGACTGATGCTGTGGTAGTGGTCGCAACAGTTGTCGTAGTGGACAGAGACGACGGAGTAGAGGTGCTGGAGGTTATAGTGGAGGATTTGGCGCTGCTGCTTGGGATAAAAGTTGAGCTAGGACTTGGGCTGGGACTGGTAC
>QLON01006779.1:0-10652 GCA_003313675.1 Termitomyces heimii
TTCTCTCACGCCTGAACCTTGTCCAACAGCAGTCTCGCATCTCCAGACTCAGAAACGACCCCAAATACTCTCGTCCTCGTCGCACACGGAATCTCAGGCGATCTCGCCCGTCTCGACGACATGAAAATCAGTCCGCCTTTTTTCTTTTCTTTTTCTCCCCCTCTATAACTTCACATCTAGAACTGCCACACAACATCCTAACCATCGACACTGCGACATTCGAACGCGCGTTGCACTCCTCCGGCGCACGAGGTATCATGCTCGACCCCCGCATGAACCAGCCCCGCCCGCACGGCTCCACTCTCTCCCTTGAGAACGCGCTGCATTCCCTTCCCGCTGCCCCACAGCACCTCCCCATCACCATGCACAACGCGGGAAATGACGCGTATATGGCTCTTTATCTCCTTCAGGCCCTTCTAGATCCCACTACCAAGTCGCCGGCACCGAAAACGAAAGTGAAGGCGAGACCGGGTGCGTCTGGAAGGGGTGGTGGAGGCGCGACGCCCATCATTGTCCCGGCTCCACTCGTCATGCCCCGACCGCTTTCGATGTCGATCCTGATGGACTCTCACACCCCTACGTCTACGCTTGCACAGAGGGCGCCCGTCGTTGGGTGTTATGATTTGGCGGAGGAGTTTGGTGCGATGAGGTTTGAAAGGGAGACGGGCGAAACGGGTGAGACGGGGAGTAGGGAGAGACGTGTCCCGGGCAAGGCGGCGGCGAGTCCTGGTGTGGTTGGGGTTTGAGATGAGGTGAGAGTTGGATGTTTTATATGCCTTGTGATCTTGCTACATCGTTTGCTACGTTGTTTGGATTCTTCTCGGACTAGAACAGTGCATCTTACTTGTGCATCATGTACATTCTGAGATCTAGTATAGATCTACTGAACCTACTTAAACCGGACTTTGTTTATTGTATGTTTGATCGCTTTCCTATAGCTCGCGGTATTCATATTATTGGTGGGTGCTGACCTCTGTGGGTCACTGCTATAGCCCCAAATGATATGTATTCATTCCACGCTCACGAGTAGATAAATTGTCAACATTTATCCTTCCAACCTTGCTAGTTGTCTGATGTAGAAGGAAACTTTAGATGAGCGAAAATGGATTCCTTCTTGAGGGCCTTAAGAGAAATCATTATATCGGGGAACAAAAGTAAATAAAAGTCGATGATAGGAGAATGAGGAATGGGGGGAGTGCGCAGATAAACTATGAAGGAAAGAGCAGGGGTTTGTGGTACAATCAATGAAGAATATCTCGGGGATGGGACTAAGCTTAGGGTTAGCTTTTCTTTAAAGGGCTCTCGAAGAAATTCTGCAAATACTCATTATCACCTTGTCTCGCGGATACATTGTCTAGTTGACCAGGTGTTGCGCTCTCTCAACAGCCGTCATCCGTGCGTGTGTTGGGAATTAGGCGCCAGGACCCGTCCACCGCTGCTTCACACGCTTTTCAGGTTTGACATCAGTTTCTCTTGCATTCTCTCATACACTCTCGTCGAAGACAGGGCTTTTATCTGGGTACTTCACACACCTGTGAAGAAGCTTTCATCCAAATTCTTACGTTTCGCCTCACCTACCCGCCCCCGATTCGCATGGACCGTCCTCGAGTTTTCAATCAAGAGAGTCAACTCCGTTTGACAGATAAAACAATCCAGCTCCCTTGGTAGTTTTTCAACGTGCTCCTTGATTATTCCCTTCTATACTTCTGTCACTTACTCTTATTCCTTTCGTTCCTCAATAAAGTGAATTTTCTGTCGATTTGGTTTCTTCACTTGATCAGCCGAAAAGAAAACCAGTCCCCTCTAGGTTCATCCATGTCCATCAAGCCCAGCTCTTTCTCCGCAACACAGGTGTCTACGATATTGATATACATCACTTTCAGTTCTGCCTATCGTGGAATGGATGCAGTCCCTATGAGTACGTATTATTCTGGAATAATCTGATTCATCCCTGCTATACTAATTTTCTTATACGTTGGGGGCCGCCCGGTGTATCAAATCGTCCATATATGGTCCTCCCTCACATAAAAGCCAACTTGGACCTCCAGATAATTGTGTATCCTGGTACGTGTTACACAATTCTCCAGGACCTATTGAGTCATGATTATGTTTCTATTCCAGTTCTCTCCCAGTGCTGTCCAAAAGGCGTCAAGTACAAGTCAGTCGAGGTCACAATAGGTAAGTTGATTTGGATAGCTTGCGACTGATATGGCAGACATATTTAGATCTGATATCTGTTCCTAATGAAGGGACGTCCCCGATATGCTCGAGGATGGTTGCGGTCTGCGAAACGCAGACAATGGAACTTGCAGGTACTCACTCGAAGGGCTCAACTAAGAACGTCGACTATCTAGTCCCTTTTTCTAGATTTCAACTATGCTTTTCTACAGCCTTCCGATGTCTCGATACCAGAAGTGTGAGCTAGATTCCTGAAAATACCTTCGTCTGTCCCCGTATGTGATGTAAGAACTGCAATGTACCTCGTGCTGCAAGTGTTTAGAAACATGATTGCCCGTAATTCGTTCAAGTAGACATGGGGAGTGACCTGAAAACGGTAGAAAGGAACATGAGTCATTTGTCAGGCAGGAGTGTAGTGAGGCTGCTGTCAATCAAACATGGATAGATCCATATAATCACGTCAAAGAGAATTACACACTAGACTAGGCAAGCCAGTGAGAAGCGTGATACAAAATATCTTTATTTTAAACAGTGATATGTTATGTGAATCAACGGATAATAGTATTAGTGCAAAGTAAAGTAGTAGATAAATAAAATAAAATGAAAGAAAATCGGCGTCAGCAATATTGGGTGTCTTTACCCAGCCAATAGTTGTAACGTTGAACCCCTTACCACAAAGATACCTCCCCATCACAATGTTACATACATCGTCAACATCACTGTCATTTTCCTAATGGCCATTATATAGTATCAGTGGCTCCGACATGGGAGGGGCTTGAAATATGCAGAGTAGGCGGCTTATGCGGAATCTCAGATCAGGAAGGAAACAGGAGTCTAATTGGACTGGGTAGGGGTTGAAGATGGACGTTGGGGACTCCGTTCTGGACGTGGCGGAAGAGGAAGTGGTTCTGCTGTACTTCGAATAAAGCCCAGTTCGGACGGATAGCGGTGAATGATCGACGAACTGATCGACGGAGATGGCTTTGAATTCGGCCTAGATGCTGTCGACGTGTGTTTCGAGCTGAAGGTATTGATAGGATCTTCTATGGAAAACGACGGAATCAATGGCGATCCTGAACGGCTGTCGATGTCAACATCCTTTTCAATGTTCGAACTTGAACTTCTTTCCCATAGCCACTGCCACCCCTTCATGTTCTCATCGGCGACCTCGTCCACCTCACATTCTCCATCCTGGTTCTTACCCACCTCCGCCGTGAGGGACGCATATGTATCCCTTCTCATACGACCAAGCGGCAAGCCTGGTCGACGTGGCGGAAGAGATAACGACACCATATCAGGAGCAAGCGGCGTATGCGTGATAGTATAATCGTCTTGCACGCGGTGCGTCTCAACAGGCGACGAAGGCGTACTGGGTACGACGACCTTCAACTTCATCTGGCTACGAGAAGACTGGATCGTGAAATTCCTAGGCGAGTTCAAGGTAAGCGGAGCTTCGCTTCCTCCGTGGCCATGCTTCTGTTCATCATCGGACTGGACATGCATCTTGCCGAGCTCACTAGGGGGCACAATGTGTTGTCCAAAGTTGCTGTCCTTGTAAAATAGAGATGGAGGAAGCGGCGGCAGATGTCCATTGTCTTCAATGGGGAGCGATGACGTACTGGAATGCGCTGACATCGATGAGGGTTTGTGGCTGGCAAAAAATCGTGATGATGCAACGTCGCTGGATACAGGGGAGGATGAGCGAGTCGTGGTACTCGGTCTCGGCATAGGCGGAGAAGGGCGTATAACAGGAGTTGGAAGTTGAGAGGCGAGAGGCGAAAATTGTCCTGGTGGCTTTATGGACGATCCGCAGTTCGAGGTGTTTATTCCGAGAATGACAGACGCCTTTTTTCGGACTGCCTTTCCAAATCCTGCTGCGAGCGGCAAAGTAGTCAATACTTCCGTCTTAGTGTCAAATGATCGTATCGGATCTGGCACGGCATACTCTTTGGGAATCGATGGGACAGGAGGCGCCTCCACATCATTAACAAACTTCTCTCTTAGTACACCAGTGGAAAGTCGCTTCATCAACTTCCAAATTTTGCTCCCTCCACCGCTCGGGCTCGGCGTCGACCCCCCAGTGACTCGACCTTTCGTAGCAGACGTGGGCGTTGTATCCTTCTCACCCCAAGGCCTGACCTCAGCAAACTTGTCAATCGACAACCTAAGCGACAACCCTCCCTTCTCCCCGAGCACAGCCCCCACCCTTGACCTCCCCTGGAAACTCTGCCGGCCCCTCTCCCTTTCGGTATGCAAACTAACGCGCCGCCTCTCCTCCTCACCCTCACTCTGGGTACCATTCCCGGCCCTCTTAAAGCGTCCCGACATCTTCCGCGTAAGCGTCCGCAGCCCTCCTCCGTCCCCACCCTCACTCCCCTTGTGGGTGAGTGTGTATGGCGGAACAATCTCCCACGAGAGATGGTGCCTATCCTCTGGCCCACCAACGGCTACGACATGGTCTGAGGAAGTGCCGAACACGGTATAGTACGGCCGATGCTTTCCTTCTGGCTCCTCATTAGGTGCGTATTTAATTCCCATGACTGATGTTTCTGGTCGGATCTCAGTCGCAGAACGTCCGTGACCGGAAGATGTATGTGGTCTCTTCGTCTTCTTCCCTATACCGAGCTTACCGTAACCCTTCATGCTCGCGCGGACATCAACGTCAATACTTCTGCGGACGATGGGTGTGGTGTCATGCAGATTTTCTTGTTGCTTGTAGGCAGCAACAACGGCGGCGGCGGGAGTGAGACTGGTGCCGGGGCCGCTGGTTGCTTCGGATTCTGAGGACCGGGGCTTTCGCGGAAGTGATCGGTTGCGAGAGGATGAACGGTTGTTCAATGACGAAGGGGCAGTAAAGTGGTGGGGTTTGTGATCTGAATGTGGGGAGGACGGGTATGACCTAGAAGGGGATGACGAGGGGGAAGATGGACAAGGGTGACCTGTTATATGAAAACACGTCATTAGTAAGAGTTTGAAATGGCGGGTAACGTAGAATAGGGGTGAGGTCTAACAAGGTTTAAGTAGACTCAAGTGAGACGACGAAACACAGCTACAGAGTAGTGGAAGAGAGCGTCGTCAACGAGATGACAAGGTTCACTTGACACGAGTCCCGCGGATTGCGCAACAACTGCGCTAAAATCAGATATTCAACACACAAAAAAGGCATGACATGACGTCGGCAACATTACGTGAAAGAAATAAAAAAGTTTCCATAACAAACAAAACTTACCCTTCAACTCCCTCAACCTTGCCCTGGGATTGACTTTTCTCCCCTTCTCATCTGTGACACTAATCACATACTCCTCTGCACCATCGTCAACCTCATTCTTCTTCGGCGCCTGGGCCGGACCAGACCAAGACGGACGATCCTGCAGATTATTTTCCAAATTAGGTGCGAGGGGAAGCGGCTTATCGAAGCTCAATAACGATCTTGTGGGGTATACGCCGGACCGGGGACTTGAGCCGGGCGCGGTTGCTTGACGTGAAGATGATGCGAGGGTAAATGAAGGGCTCGCAGGAGAGCCGGCGGGAAACATGGACGGTGTTAGCGGGGAGCGCGGTGAAAGGGGAGGAAGGGGCGAATGTAGAGAGGTATGTAGACATGCAGTTGCAGTGAAGGTCGTAGTAGTCATTGCAGGAAGTGCGGGATAGGATTTTTGATTTTGTGATTTTGTCATGGAAGGACGACGGCGTAAAACATTGCGTGGGCGTTTCTCTTTGTTCTTTTTTGCGTAATTGTCATCCCTTTCCGTTGTGGTGGCGTCTGTCTGACGTAGCGTCTGATAGTCCAGGAGGGACTGCAAGCTTCTTGATCTCCCCACTTTGGGCGGTACGTCTCCGCGATCATCAACGAACAAAGTCTTCTGCCGAGAGCCGCCTGAGAAGCCTTCGGACTCGCTACCGCTACCGGTACTCTGACCGTATGAGTAGGCATATGGCGGAGCTGGCTTTGCCAGTAAACGCTTCATGTCAAGCGCTAGGGTTGTCGGAGAGCCAGGCGCAGATCCAGGCGTTGTATAGAAGGGTAGTAATGAAGGAGCGTGTGATGTAGGGGAGGAAGAAAATTGGGCGTGGGCGCTCGACTGGCGGCGGATAGCATTAGGCGGGTCATTGTCTTCAGAACTGGTACTCGAATTCGTCATGTTTTTCGTTGGGTATCGTGGAAGGGAGTATCTTCGTGTCGTCTGCCCTTATATAAATGATGTGCAAGACTGTGCGTGGACCGAGATCTCGTACAATTTACGGATATGACAATATATAAACTGCGGGATGATTTGGTGAATCGTTAGAGAATAAGATAGGAAAACTTTGGAGAGTTAAAGGGGCGGGACGAACTTTAAACAGATAATTTCCTCGGAAATATAACCGTCTTTGGACTTTCCACACGTGGTCACTCGGTCCTAGATATAACAGCTCAAACCCAGTAAAAGCGGCTATCCGGTATTAGATAGATAGAAGAAATGAAAGAATGTCGTTTGAAAGGATGGTGAGAGTAGTGGCAAATTTACTAAGACGTGCGTAAAGAGTAACACAAAGGCGAACAGGAAAATAATTGAAGGGGTGAGCCGATCGGCAAAATCGGACCACGGATGAAACCTTCGCACGCCGTTGTCATGCCCTCCATTCCCATGTCGTCCCATTTGATGACAGCGACGTCTGAGAAATGACCACGTATAGCTGCCATGCGTTCTGTTGATATGATGAGAGCGCGACGAACGTGCTTGAAACCTCCAGAGCAATACTCGTCTCCAAAGCTTCCGGATGGATTATAACTCAGGTCAGGCTAGAGCTCGCCATCATATAACACATCTCATCTCGCCCATACACATCGTCAACTTCTATCTTAAACTATCAACGATGCTATAGCTCTGCCATTTCTTGATTCTGTATGATTTCCTAAGCTGCAAACGCTCTTCGATCGTCCTCGCCCTGTTCAAATACGTGTCGTCTGTCTGGTTTTACGTTCTGGCCGCTCCTGAGCTTGAAGCATCTAAAGTCTTTCTTCTCGACATGCCACAACTTTCAAGTCGATTTTTATGATATCCTGTCCCTGACAGCCGCTTATGCACCTCCCTCTATTCCGTCTAACAGTCCAGAGTTGATATTCTCCTTTTTAACCTCGCTCTGATCTCCCTACGTCTTCAAGACGACCCACGAGTTTTTCTGTAGGCTTTGCTCCCGTACACGTCCCACCTAGTCGTCAAATGATATGGTGACGTCCTGTCATCATTGCCCGCGGGCTTTGTATTACGCGTGAGCCCCGATATACGGGAAGCATTTGAGTAGAACTCAAGGTCAAGAACAGGTATGCACGGAAGTCGATGAAGAATTGAAACGCAAGAAACGTTTCGGGATTCATCTGGAGACGTTCCAAGTTCTCATTACAGTCACTGTGGTAGCGATAATCCTGGAACTATGAAGGAGCTCGTCTTTAACCTCGGAAGTCGTGTCAGATTATGGGAAATCAATCTCCGATGAGACCTTCAGCATTTACCTTGCTTTTCGTGTGTATGGTCATGGATGCCTTTCCCTCTTTACGATGCTATAGCGAAAATTTTGATACTTGACTTTGACACTACACCCAAGTCGTCTTGCCTCGAAGAGACGACCTACCGCCAGATAGACTCTGCGATATATTGCATAGTATTCATTGGCGATTTTGATGCGTTAATGTGCTAGACATTCTCACTACACTTATGAAACACATCCTGGTCCGTTTACAAAGCGGTTCAGCATATTCGATGGCGAAGGTCATCCAACATCTTACCAATGATCAGCCTTCGATTCTCAGAACTCTCGATCTACTATCTTTCCCCCATCAAGAACAATCCCATGAGCATCTGCTGGAACGCTTATACAAAATTTAAATATATACCAAAGACTACATAATAGCTGTTTCGTTGCATTTAGATCCAATTTTGTGCACTATTCGCATTCTGGTTGGCAACATAGCAATAATCAGTTCTCAAATGTATTCTCGTGTACTTGAAATGAGGAGTCAGCGTTGACACAGGCGTGACTTGCGACCAACTACCGTCAAATGAACCACGCATTCAAGCACCTATTTGAGGCTCTCATACATCGATGTTCCGCAACATGAATGCGGAAGTTCCCGATGACTCCCTACACGCTGTGGCGGCTCTTGTCCCTCTGTCCTCTCCTTTGGCCTACAACATCTGTAACTGCTCGTAGGCCTGCTTCTCCACCGGCTGTCCTGATTCAGGTTCACACGGTGCTGCAGATAAAAATTCTACTCCTCGCGTATTGGCTTAGGACTGCGATTGCGCTCTGTAAAGCGGGCTTGATTTTTGGGAGGCGAAGATGCACTAAAGCTGGGGTTTTGTTATACCACGAGGACGATAGAAGTAGGCGCCAGAGGGACTAACACCTTCATGATAGAAACACAGGTCTACTGGGACTCAAACCGTGCAGTCTAGGGAGGGTTTCTGGAAAATTTCCCTGGCTCTCTCCGACCCCTTAACTAACACTTTCTCTTGTACATCGAGAATCGACTGTCCTTGAATTACCCTTAGTGTTCCAGTTCTCAAATAAAACACCACAATCCTCAAGCGTGTTCCATAGGTACAGTCCCACACGTTTAGACTACATCAATAGTAATCTCCAACTCACAGCTTTTACTTGATTCGCATAGAATTTGGAAACCTCCCAGATGAAGAAGCAGAAGGAGGGTTTTAGGAGACATCCCCAGCCTCTCGTCAGCTCAATTCATCCGGCGGATCTATGCCGTTAGAGCTGTTCTTTGTTCACAGGCTTGACTGTCGGTTGCTAGTCTTTCACTTTCCATGCCATGTCGCATTACCTCCAATTCCTCCAATCGTTTGCCTGCAACTGATAATCTCTGTTTAGAATAAACTGCAAGCTGACACACCATTCCTAAGGTTATCCCATCTGGTCATGTCCTTGTCATATGGTTTTCCGATGACCATGAAGTGAAGACTAGTGAGGCCGTGGTATGTCAGGAAGTCGGCATCGGGTGGATGAGGGTATGGCTACTTTTGGCGTTATGTAAACCGAGATCACCTTTGTCAGGTCTGTGTTCTGGACATTCTTAGATGCTGTCTACTGATTGCTCCAACTTCGTAGCCGCTCACCACTATAACCGTTCAAGTTCCGGTGCACTACTGCTGGCCGATTTACGAGTAATTTACATAACCTTGCCTGTTCCGAACCTTACACGCAACAAGGGTCCCCGCTCTAATTTCGAGCCTTCAGCTTCAATGCATGATTTTGCTTCTGATAAGGTATTCAAAGTTACCGTCGTTCGCCTCCTTGTCATCGAAACGTCAATTTTCCAAAAATTGATTCATTTGGCTTTAAATGATCCACATCAAGATTCCGAATGCCTATTTCAAAGGGCTGGGCATCCACTTATGCTCTGACAAACATGTAGACCCTTGGAACGCACCTTCTACCTATCTTTCTTCACGTGGTAATTGATACAATGCATACACAAGTCATCTGCGAGTCGACGAGAAACTGTCGACATGGGGTGGACTTTTTTTTTCGGACTATATAAAATGTGATCAGCATGTTCTTCAGTGTCTGGCGGTTCTTCAATGTCTGGACCTGAAGTAATACGAATGATACAGTCATCAGAATGTACACACATAACACCTGATCCCAGATCTCCAGACTCGACTCATACCGTATAAGATGCTAGGTACACCCCTGACATCTGCTCTCCTTGACCAATTAGCTTTCCTGGCAGGAAGAACAAAGACCACTCTCGCTCTGAATGAAGACAGCTTCATTGTGGACCGCTTATGTGTAACAAAGATATCATCAGTTCTAAGCCTTGAACCCACTCATCTTACCCAAAGTACAAAGCCGGTGACATCCCATTTCAGCCATATAGAAGGTGCAGACCAAACCTTCTAGATTGGGTTGGGTCATTCAGGCGACGTGTTGCAACTGATCGTGGATTAAACTGGCCGCATACTGAACCACACGGGATAACATACCGCCCACGCCCAATCGACTGTCCAAGGGCAATCGTTGTTGTCCATGATGATTTGTAATTTGGACGATGATGTGCTTGGGGTCAGTGGTTCCGAATCAATACGTTCATTCCATTGAGCGTACCTCCAGGTGTATGAGTGAGCCTTACCGACATTCGTTAAACCATCTAGAAAGTTCAGAATATGGAAATGGGCAATACCCAGGTTGCAACCAAGCAAGGAGTCGGGCTCTAATCCAATAATCAGCTCCATGCCTGAAACGACTGGCTTACTTCCTAATATTAATAATTCAGGGTACGTCCCCGCCATAACCAGGAATCATCAACGTCTCGCTCTGCAACCTCCTCGTCACTGATGTGGTCGACAAGAGGGCAAATCCTGGTATATCGGCCATGAACATGGATTGAAGGTTCAAGGAAGCCTACTGGGTCGAATCCTTGACGACTTTTTTGTGCTTCTGGTGAGTGCACATGAGGCATGAAGGACACCTCTACA
>QLON01006781.1:0-14741 GCA_003313675.1 Termitomyces heimii
GACGCAAAGAAGGTTGAGGATTTTTTAAGCCGAAGAGGACGGGAGGTTTGGAGCCGGTAGCTTGGAGGAGAAATGCCGATAACCGTACTCTTGTCTTTTTATTTCCATGCTTGTGCGCTCGCCTGTGTACGCGTTGCCCGTAGAGCTCCTCACTCGAGTCTTTGTTCTAGGAGCGGGCTACGATTATCCTTACGCCACAACCCCCTTTCTCCTCAAGCCTGACCAGGATTATTACGCCGTACCTTCATCCCAATTCCAGCTTGTAGCATCCCACGTTTGCTCCCATTGGCGCCACATCGCCCTCCGCACAGCGTCCCTGTGGAGCATCCTTCACTTTCGCGAGCCTGCGCATATCCCACGTGCCCGCGAGTTCATTGCACGCTGCCTGCCGTCGCCTCACCTCTTTGACATTCTCGTAGACACCGTCGCAGAGCGCGATCACACTCCAGGCGTCACTCTCTGCAGGGATGAGCTCCAGCAAATCTTCACGCTCATCTGCCCTCATGTCCCCCGCTGGCGTGCCTTTCATCTCAAGGTCTGCGACCACGAATGCAAGGCCACAGCCCGCCTCCATCTCAGCACTTGCGGTCCTGCACCCAACCTCGAAACCCTTCAGCTCTATCATTTCGAAGACTATCTCACATCACAGAACCTCTATCTCGCTACTTACAGGCCCCCCGTCATGGTCTTCAACAACCATCTCCCCCGCCTCAAGAATGTCTCCCTCATCGGCGTCAATCTCCCATGGGCACAAAGTCCCTATCTCGCCCATCTACACACTCTCGAGCTCGCCCTACACCCAGAGACAATCCGCCCCCCATACGAATACTGGCACAACATGCTCCGCAGTCCTCATCTCCACACTCTCTCCCTCCACTACTCGGGCCCCCGCGTTCCAGACGGCGACACTAAACTCCTCTGGCCAGACGAAAACGAACGCATCCTCGTCCACTCTCTCGAAAACCTCAGTCTCACTGACCTCGACCCAGACTACCTCGTCAGTCTCATGCGCCGCCTCGTACTCCCCCGTCTCAACCGTCTCTCCCTCGATCTCCCCGAGCAAGACTTTACCCCTTTCCTCGACCTCATCACTGTCCCCGTACACACTCCCCCCTGCGTCCCTCTTCCCTCCTTTTCCAAACTCGACTCTCTCGTCCTCACCGCCCTCGAGGCTTCCGCAGAAAGCCTTCGCAACTTTGTCCGCGCTCTCAGGGACCTCCGCTCCCTCGAGATTCACTTTGCAACCGTCACTGGCGCCTTTCTCGACATTCTCTTTGACGAGATGGACTTGGAACTGCCCCCATCCTCCCCCACACGTGTCCCCGTCCTTCCCTTTCTCCAGTCTCTCAAAATGTCTGGCATCTCTGGCACCAAGACAACCGACCTCTTGCACTTTAGGCACACTCACTCTCAGCGCTTATCCCTCATATCCCCCGTATCTACATGGATAATAAAATGGAGCGAGAGGTGTCGGGGCAGGGACAATCTCTTGGATCAACTAGTCGACCACGGATGGTCAGCCGACGACGGCACGCGTGTCCTCTTGAACACGTTTGAAGGCGATGAAGATGACGTGGAAGAAGAAGGCGACGAGGAAGAAGAAGTCCAGGCACAGCAAGACACGGCAGAATCAGAGGATGAGGACACAAGCTATGACGACGATCTATAACGCATACCCAATTAACACATACCTTTGTACGAAAAACTGTAACTCTGAGTACTATAAAAAACCCCTGCCGCTGAGCACTCTCACTCGCGCTTGTTCAACAGCCCGCAACAGATCAGCCCCAGAGGTCGGCTTTAGATTAAAGGTCTGGAGTATAGCCGGGACGGCATCACGGGTGAGCAAAAGCTCGTGTTGCTCCGTCGCGCTGCCTTCCGGCCGGGACGATATGGCAGTCCGTGTCGGTGAGTATTCTCTGTACACTGCATCAAACTCGTCGCTGGCTTCTGGAACAAGTGCGTCATTGTCTAGTAGACGTTGCAGATACTGTGAAGCTCTATAGGCTACATGTTCTGCATAAGTCTCTGAAAACCCAACGATTGAGAAAACTTGCCTTTGTAATGAGACCATGATCTCCAAGCACAGAAAAAGAATGGAAGATTAGGAATGACGGCTGCAACACAGAGGGGGGGGAGTCAGAGAATTGCTATACTCGTGCAACAAAAGTGCTCACGGATAATCATAAACGGGGCAGTCAAAGGAGCAATAATCATCCATAGATAAAAACCCTTTCTGTGCCTTGGCGTCCGATATGCAACCAACGCACGAAGCTCTTCCAAAGTCGCAGGACCAGAGTTGATCGACGGTGGGTATAACAGAGGAATCTACTCGCAACTCTCAACACGTCTCATCGGGGCAGCAACAAATAATGCGTACCTTGACCTTTTCATGCACGTCAGTGGGGCCAAGAGAGGGTTCGATGCCCTTCAACGCGAGCTCCTCAAATTCCAATCGGTCAACGAGCCGTTCTCCACCCTGGTACACTTTAAGCTACAATCCGTCGTCATAAGACACGCACGCAACAAATTGTTGGCAGACGACCAACCTTCCAGCCGCCGTTGGCCTTGCCAAAGCCCGCCCAAGTGTCGGCAGCCTTTGTCGTGATCCACCTGACGTATCCCCCCTCTGGAATCCACCGCGACTGTGCGCCGTTCTCTGACGTGCGTCCAGACACCGGCCGGTGGGGGTGGCCAATCTGGAACTGGTAATACGTGAGCGCGGCGATTGCGTCTCTGCGTGGGGCGACTTTTGGGCGGGTGAGTGGCACAGCAATGATACGCAAATTGCGCAGGGACTTTGTAGATATCGACATGGAGAAAAATAAATTTCTAGTCTGTGTGCGGTCATAACATTCTATTCCCGGCCCGGAGTCACGTGGTTGTCCGCTCAACGCCGCAGCGCTCGTCGATGGGCACTGGACAACAATGAGCTTCCAAGACATCGAGGCCGGCGTCGGCAGCACACGCAGCTCGCTGCCCACCACTTCAAGTCCTCAAGATGCCCCCTTTACCTCTCTCCAATCCTCTCTGTCCCTCCAGGTCTTCAAGATGAACGCAAACGTGCAGGGCATCCTCAAACTCGTCGATCAGCTCGGGACCGCAAAGGACTCTGCGGTCCTCCGCAAATCTCTGTACGCATCCCCAAGTCTACTTCTCACCGCTGCTCATGTTCTTTGCAGGCATGACCTCACAGAGACCACACGTGCAATGGCCAAACGTGGCTCCGAGGACCTCAAGAAGCTATCAGCACTACAAGCTTCCCTCGTACGAAATACCACTCTAACCAATCCCAAGTCAAATGTTCATGCTTTCACCCCTATCTTACAGCCCCATCAGAAGACAGCCCTCCAGAAGACATCCCACGACCTCCAGCTCTCCCTCGTCGCTTTCCAGCGCGCACAACAAGTCAGCGCAGAACGTCAGCGGACCGTCGTCCAAGGCGTCAAACTCGCAGTCGAGGATGAGCACACCCCACACTCCCCGTAATCGAAACCAAATCACTTTATATCTCATCCCAACAACTCACCCCACGTATCCCAGGTCTCTCCAAGACAATCCAACCACACTCCGTCAAGCTCAAATCCTCCAACAACAGCTTTCGCCGCACGAGCTCGCGTACCAGGAATCCCTCATCGTCGAGCGCGAAGCCGAGATCCGGGAAATAGAAACAGGCATGCACGAGCTTGCCGAAATCTTTAGGGATTTGGGAACTCTTGTCGGAGAACAGGGTCAAATGATCGGTGAGTCTCCGTCTCCGTCTCCTTTTTCATCATTGCACTAACGAGTTTCCAGACGACATTGGCAATAACATTTTTTCTGTGGCGAATGATACCAGCGACGCTGCTCAGGAGCTGACAACGGCACACCAGTACCAACGGAAAGCAGGACGTCGTGCTGCTTGTCTCATGTTCATCCTTGCCATAGTCATCGCCGTGGTTTTGTTAGCTGTGAGTCGTCATCTCCACTTTATAATCCATCAGGACCGATCACGTCATAACAGGTCTTATCATAACTGATACCCTAGTCATTCGAGGAATGTTATACTTATGTATTTGGTAATTTTGTTATTGGACTTTTTGCGTATTTCCTATTGCTAGTCCCATGAATTGCTTACAAGACTGGTGAGTTTTCGGCATTTGTAGAATTTCACATTCAAGAGGTTACGTGATGCCTCAAGATATGTAACAGAGCTGCGAGGCCGAGTGAAAGAGCAACTCGTGAATACCGCATCATTATCTCAAAGATACTCCAGCCTTCATGATCTCATGTTCATCACAGGATCTAAGGTCCCGGAAGAATTAACATGTATCGTACAAATACAGCTAGCCATCTTGGTCGATAAGAGGCGAGTAACATTGCGGTTCACAGACACCCCACCTTGAATCACGATACAGAAGGACAGCTAACGGCTGAAATTCGGTCGATCCCAGCTGTCGCCCCAGTATCCTATGATTCAAATGCTACATTGTCGGTCCAACTAATGACCGGATTCTTTCCAGCCCGTTCTCAGTATACACCGCTCCAAAGATAAAAAAAAAACCAACATGCCTCTGCTTCATAATTTTCCGTCGTCTGCATCTCCACCATGTGGAAACATCTCATCCTGCTCGCTGCTATTACTGGCCGACTTGTTAACGCTCACTGTAGGTCCAGTGTTAAAACTCTATCACTGCGTTCAACGTGCTGCACTTAGACACGTTCCCTGATCTATATGCGAACAACGGCTTATCCAGTGATTGGCAATACGTACGGATCACTGCAAATCACTATTCCCAAGCACCCGTAAGAACCCCAACCTCCCTGATGGTGCCCCCAACAACCATATGCTTAATCGTTACCGAAAAAGGTCACCGATGTCTCCAGCTCTGCGATTCGATGCTACGAGTTGGACAGTACTTCCGCAACTTCAGCAGGTATCGCGACTGTCACCGCTGGCTCAACTGTCGGTTTCAAAGCAGACAATGTCATGGGCCATCCTGGAGTGTGTATCACTTGATCAACGCCACTCGCCACTAACCAGGTCTAAACTATAGTATTTCTCTGCCTACATGACTCCAGCCGTTCCCGCTGCCAACTCGAACAGCGCCGGACTCAGCAATACATGGTACCCAATCTTTCTCTGCATTATGCCTGTTTTTTTTACTTTTTGGCCAGGTTCAAGATCTGGGAATGGTCACCGAGTTATTCATCCAGTACGGGCCTCGTATTCGACTCGGAGAGTGTGTGAAGATGGCATCTCGAGGTATTTACACTGACTGAGAGTATTCACAGACATCTGGCAATTCAATTTCACTATCCCCAAGAATACACCGAACGGGTAAGTATGGTTGTCTGGGTCTATATCTGGTCGTTGAACCTCATGCGTTTCATTATAGGCAGTATCTATTGCGTGGTAAACTCTATATATATTTAGGTCTTTCCGATGACAAACACTCACATCATCACAAGGGGAGCAAATTGCTTTGCATGTAGCTTCGACTGTTGGAGGCGCTCAAGTGAGTGCGATAATTCATATTTTTTTTCGGAATGACTAAACCTTTTTTTTTCCAGTTCTACATTGCTTGCGCACAAATCAATGTCGTAGGTGGTGGCAATGGCAGTCCTAGTCCTACCGTGTCATTCCCTGGTGGGATTTACTCCCTTTTCACATCCTAAAAATTTTATAACATCTTCAAGGTGCTTACTCTGCCACCGACCCTGGTATTCTCCTGAGTATGCAAAACTTTTCCTATATCATCTCCGTCTCTCTTATCATTCCTAGATATTTATGCCCTTCCCGCCGGATATTCAGGTTACCAAGCCCGTAAGGATCCCCCTTTACCTCGTCTATCAGTATCATGATTACGTTTGCAGCCGGTCCTGCTGTTTGGAGAGGGTGAAGTATATTATGGTGAGGGCGATCAGCAAAGATATCATAGGGTAGTTGCAATCTGTGACAAAGGACTTGTCTTCCTCTGAAAGCCCCACGCGTGTCCAGCGGTAACAAGGCAGTGCTGAACAAAGAGCACAAAGAGTGAGTGAGCTACGTACCAACATTATTAAGATGGAGAAGACGCTTTATAAGTCTTGTGCAAGGGCTGATCTCGGTGAAATCATCGTTACGCACCATATGCTTACAGAAGCCAGGACCCATAACGGACACCTGGGCATGGTAAGGAGTTGAACCTTGTTTCCTACAGAAGCCAGGACCAAACTTACCTCACACTGTTAGGATAAAATTGCAATTGTTGCTCTCATGGTTTCTTCTCTTCAATAATAGGTAATACCTTGTATGTATAAAAGACACTTGGGAGAAATAGCCACCCAACTCACATTGCTTACTCGATGCGGGCTTTCCTTTCCTGCCTCGGGGCCGCTGTCCTCTTACCGAACAATGTACTTGGTCTCTGGCCTATACCGAGAAACCTCGAGCTCGGCACAACCTTCTTGAAGCTTGCCCCCACATTCGATATAGAGATCAACTTTAACGACGCGCCGCAAGATCTCCTCGAAGCTGTCAGCCGCACAAAAGAATACTTGCAGACAGATAAACTGCAGCGCCTTGTCGTCGGTCGCGGACAGAACGACACTGCCGCTATCGATCAAGCATCTGACTTGTCGCACCTCAAAATATCCCTGTTGTCAACGACCACACCTCAATCTATCTCCAACGAGGCCACATTGCCCATCGAAACACGAAGTGAAGGTTACTCCCTTAGTGTACCAAGCGATGGAAGTCCCGCGACCCTCACTGCGAACTCTACTCTTGGACTCTTCAGAGGGTTGACCACCTTTAGCCAGCTGTGGTATGACCTCGCAGGAGTCACTTATACCTATCAGGCTCCGATCACGATCGTAAACGACAGTCCAGCATTTGTGAGCGAGAAACTTGAAGCGCCTGTATTCTATTACTACCCAATCCTCTAGCCATATCGAGGCTTTATGCTTGACACAGCGAGACACTTGTAGGTCCTCGACTATCAAATCATCATCTGTCATCTGAAGAAACACCGCGGCTTAATAGTTTCGCGGTTGCCGATATAAAAAGGACTCTTGATGCTATGAGTTGGGTCAAGGTCGGAATGTTCATGCTTATCAGTATGTTCGAGGTGCTTATAAAACGCCAGATCAATATGTTCCATTGGCATGTTGTCGATTCGCAAAGTTTCCCCCTTGACATTCCTGGCTTTTCCGAAGTCGCGGCAAAGGGGGCTTACTCCTTGAATGACACTTATAGCACTGCCGACATTGGAGATATAGTGTCCTATGCTGGCGCCGTTCGTACAAAGAATTGCCCAATCGTTTTCTCATTGACATATCACAATAGAGAGGAATCGACGTATTAGTGGTAATTCCATTGACTCAGATCATAAATATCCATAACCTGGCTGTATAGGAGATCGACACACCTGGTCACACAGCGGCTATCGCTGCTTCTCATCCTGAACATATTGCCTGTAGCCAAGCATCGCCATGGTCACAGTTTGCAGGCGAACCACCTGCAGGACAACTACGTCTGGCTTCGGCTGCCACCACAAATTTCACAGCCGAGCTCATTTCCTCGATCGCAAAAACATTGCCTTCGACTTTATTTAGTACTGGAGGCGATGAGGTGAACACAAACTGTTACCTTCAAGATGCTCAGACACAGGCAGATCTCTCTAGCAGCGGGAGGACACTGGAGCAAGCCATGAGCTCCTTCGTTCAAACCATGCATAAATCCCTGACCGACTTAGGAAAGACCCCAGTTGTTTGGGAGGAAATGTTACTAGAACATAATGTTTCACTCCCGACGACAGCAGTGGTCATGTGCGTGTGCTTGGATTTCGTCGACCATGTTGATCGTTAATCAGGTCATGACCACTAACAGGGTCTGGTTATCTTCACAGCACGCTGCGCTCGTAGCAGAGAGAAACTTCCGCATCGTACATGCACCGTCAGATTATTTCTATCTCGTGAGATCTTCCTGGCGTAGTATTACTTTAAGATTTATGATACTTTAAGGACTGCGGTGCGGGTGGCTGGCTTGGTCAAGATCCCACTGGGTTAGTCCACTGTCTGTCATAATATCAATATTGGTCTTTTACAGCACTTTTATACAGACAAAGCTCATGTGAACCATTTAAGACATGGCAGAAGGTTCCCAACATTGTACATCTCGGAGATGATTGCTTAAATCAAGTTATAGTCTTATACGTTTGACCCCTTCGCGGGTCTTACCAAGGAAGAAGAGACACTTGTTCTCGGAGGTCTGTAGATCGTTTCGTCCATCCATCAACATGTCATATGGACTGACATCTCTTTTCTCACAGGACAGCAGCTTCTATGGACGGAACAGTCGTCGCCTGAGAACTTGGATTCCATTGTTTGGCCTAGAGCTGCAAGCTCAGCCGAGGTGAGTAGAGACCATGAGGCCACAAACAGAATCAATCATATAAGGTCCTAGGTTTTCTGGACGGGACAGACGCTTCCGGACGGAACTGCACGCAACGTTGGTTCCGCGCTTCACGGTTGCATGATCTTCGATATCGCATGGTTCAGAGGGGCGTTCGCGCGATTGCTCTGCAGCCCCATTTTTGTGCTTTGCGTCCCGGGACTTGTGATGCCACGTCCTAGGAGTCCGCTATCGCTACCACAGTAAAGTCAATCTATCACTGCCTACATATGTTCAACAATATAACTCTCGTTTGTGTTCAACAAGTCATTATGGTCGCTGTCAAGATGAGCTCACATTTAAGCAGCGGAGCAGACTTGTGCCTGCAAGAGGCTTGTTCTGAACCTTCAGCGAGCAGCTACCTTGCAAGACAGAACACAGTGTTCCAAAATACCATGAACTTCATGGCCATTGATGCTTTGTCTTTGCATTCTCGAAGCCAAATAGTTGAAAGATACATACTACGGAATTCCGTTCTTCGTGTCCATCGAATGAAGGGAACATTATCAGATTTTCCGTCTTTTACTGCGGCCTCCCTCTTCCAACTCGGCAGCCCTCTTGCTTTTCTGCCCAGCAACCTTCATGTATTCCTTCCTCTTCTCCTTCTCCTTCTCGCTCTTAAGCGCCTCCTCCTTAGCAAGCTTTTTGAGTCTCTCCTGCTTCTTGTCAACCTTTTTCTCTTTCCGTCGGGCTACTTGATCCTTGCGCAACGCCCGTATTTGTTGTAGCAAAGCCACAGCCTTGCGCTCTTCAGGTTCCATCACTACAGCGCGTTTTTGGAGGTATGTCTGCCCACGCTGTGGAAGCATGACTTTAGGTTTTGAGGCATACGGTAACGCAGCCTGTAGCTTCTTTGGTACAACGAGTGGGTTAAAACGTCGTGCGGGTCGCTCAATTGGCTTGTACGTCGAGTTAACATTGAGTGGAGTCTTTAGCCCTTCGTCACGCCGCACTTGGCCCGTGAGACGCATTCCAGCCCATTTATCTTTGTCTCCAAGTAGTAGAGATGTGACAGGATTATAATACTTGCGAGGTTGGACAGAGTACCATGCCCGAAGGAAAATGATATCTGATTATATATATATGGTCACTAGTATGAAAGGAGCGGAAAGCGAACGCACCGCTCTTTAGAACTTTGTCTTCAAAAGTTGCTCTGAAAGCGCCATCCGGCTTCGGCAAGGCCTTCTTGATTTGACCTCTGATGCCCGAAACAGTCCTGATGTTAGCGCCCTCAAATTTGGCAACTTCGAGAGCACTATTGAACATATCTTTGATAAACGCGGTATTCTTGAAGATTTTATATGGCACGCCTGTCAGTTTTATCTTCTTGACAATCTTCACCGATCGGTCGATATTTAGCACCACGCCAGTCGCACAAATCCTAAATCCCGGGTTGGAGCCGTCGAGAGAGTTAAAGGCACAGAAACCAGTATTTGGGAGTGATACCGGCCCGTAGAACGTCGCGTAGCAATGCATGTGCTCTGGTGTATACTTGAGCATGCGCATGCGGATTGAGTGATCGTCGAGTGAGTATATCGGTACTGTTTGGAAGCGACGCCACCCCACCGAGATGATCAGTGGATCATTGTTCTTCAGGGTACGCGTGAACCATCGGTGACGCTTGATGCGCACTTGCACAAAGCCAAAGCGTTCCTCAGACGGAAGTAGCCCACCAACGATGAGCGGATAGGTAGGGTCAAAGTTCTCTATAAGTTCACAAGGAACATCAACGAGTTCGATGCGAACATATTGTCCAGGACGGAAGCCTTCAATGAGCGTCCGTGCCTCGGCATCAATACCTTCAAATTCGGCACGATTCAAGACAATCTGGCGAGCCATTTCGTCCTTCTTCTCCTCATAAAAGTCCAGCTTAGCGGATTCGGGGTCATCGTATTGAGCGTCAAATTTCCGTTTGAGAGCCTCCTTCTTGGCTGAAAGTACTGCCGCAGAGTTCAACTTCCCGGAACTCTCTTGATCGTCATCATCCTCCTCGTTACCAACTTCTTCATCACCCTCATTATCATGGAGTTCCTCATCGTCCGGAGGATTGTCGTCTCCTGTGATGAACAAGTGACGTATTGACTCGAGCATTTCCTCGTCTTCCCAATGCTTTAACTCTTTCTCGCTAAGACTCTCCTTGCTCCGGTCCAAGGTCTCCTCCTCTCCTGCACCTGCTTTCTTCTTGATCCGGAAAAAATCGTCTAACATTTCATCTTCAACTTCTCCCGCCACTTCTACAACGTCCTCGGGATCCCGCAAGATCTCTTCGGGAGAGAGATCTGATGCGTAAATCATTTTTATCCAATCCTTCCGATGGGTCTTACGGGCGAGCGAGAGGGTAGTTTGTGCACGTGCTGCTAGATTTTGCTTCCATCTAGGTGCCTCTTCATCTTTGTCATCGTCAAAGGTTTCATCACCTTCGTCAGCACTTGGGATGTCCTCGTCTTCCTCATGGTCAAACCGAACCCTAACTTGATCATCTCCGTCATGGTGTCCAAGGTCAGAATCACTCTCTACATACTCAACCTCTGTACGTTGCTTGGAAGAGGAAGGAATAGAGCGAGTGGGTTGACGTAGAGACGTACGGCCGGTGTTTGTACCTCGTAGTTGCGATGATGAAGCCTTATTATCTTGATCTTGATCTCCAAATTCATCCGAATTGAAGTCTTCGTCACTATCGAATTCACTTCCTTCATCGTAAAATTCTTCTCCATCGTTCTCGTCATCGTCATCTTTCATATCCACCTCTTCAACTGTAAGGGTTTTTGATGACGATCCTAGAAGTCGAATTTTACTTCTAGCAACAACATCTTCAAGCGTCGCCTCTGCGTCTTGAAGGTCCATAACCATCTGCTCGCCTTCACCCTGGACCACTGAAGAAAATAAATTTCTGCCTCGTAGTAGAATGTGAGTGATACTCACCATCATCATTTCCACGTGTGAAGCTCCCCGGTACATTGATCCAAACCGCATCCTTATCATACATTACACCTCCAACGTCACTCATGGGTGCATGCAAAACCAACTTCTTTTTTTCGCTCAGCTTCCTTTTCTTCTCTTGTTCCGGATCTGCTCCAGGAAGCGGACACGGATCACCTAGCGCCTCCACACTTTTCACGGCCAAATCACCCACACCCGGAACATGTACCCTTGCTCCAGTCCGCAAATGCGTGCCACGCACGTAACCGTACATTGTCACTGTCCGGTCACACTTACCTCCTGATGTGCGTATCTGCTCGCGTGGCGTGAGGTCTTCAATGCGGTCCGCGAGGACATATGTGTGCGCGTTTCGGAAAACGAGCGGACGGAATTTCATTACCGAGATGAACCGCGAGAGATTGAGAATTTCTGTGTCAGGATAGCGTCCATTTAACACGCCTGAGAGGTAGAAGAGTTTGGCTCCGGCATATATTTCAGTCCAGAAACGTTTCTTGAGAGCCTTCTTCGTGGCACGAAGAGTGGCGGCTTTCTTTATGAGATCGAGGTGGGTTAAAACACCGATAACTTTAGGAAAACCATGGGCTTGGAGGATATTAAGGAACTCAAATGTTTCCTGAGGCACAATGAGCACGCGTAGACTCTTTCTCAGTCATTACACACCATTTCAAAGCCAAATGAGCCATCAATCATAAGAAGGACAAGGTCAGCAATTTTGCCGATATCAATCATGCTGTTGAGGTCGTTATTACACTCGATGAACGTCAGTCGTCGTTTTTTCCCGCTGACCACCGTGATGGGACCCTTAGCATCGTTCAAAGTCTGTTTTGAATATCTTTTCACAAGACTCTTCAGCAGAGTAGTCTTGCCAACACCGGGGGGGCCCACGATCGCAATAATGACCGGTGGTGGCTCATCGTCGGGCGTACGGTTGACTAAAGGTACATGAAGTCGAGTTTGGTCGCGCTCAACGTTCCGCCTTCCCTGCCGATCCGCACGACGGCCTGATTTCGGTGCAAAAGCCTATAAAAAAGCAGCTCGTAGACCGGTAATGAGTTGAGCAAAATGCCCGATACCTTCTCATTGAAACCTTTTTGCTTCTCCTTTCCCTTTCCTCTGTCCTTCTTTTCGCGATGCGGCTTGTTAGGCCTATCTTCCATTTGTGTAGCCAAGTAGTCTGTGAATCACCCTGTCTGGAGAGCGTCAAACTGCATAAGTGAAATATTCGTCATATCAAGAAAAACAGTCCGCACCTCAGTAAATCAAGCAATTGTTATTGAAAGATACATATACTGATGGCAAAAATGCGTTTTCAAGGGAGAAACAATCCTAGGAGCAGCCACTTTTGACAGGCTCAATAAGTAAATTAATTTGAAAAATCTGCCATCACAATTCCCAGGGTGTTAACGAAAATATTTTGACCTAATCTAATCTCAAGGCCAGAACATATATACATTCATGCTACAATGTTTAATGATACAGGTATTGGATAAATACCTTTGAGACAACTATGATACGTCTTCACAAGAATTATGCGTAGATTCATTTGCTCTCTGACCATGCAGAGTAAGTCAGACCTAAAGATCGAATGTACCGAATCCACTCCACCAAAGGCAAACTTATGGAAACGCTGTTCGGTGCCGCCTAATTTCTGCGCCTGCACTTCGTCCCATCGACGTGGAGGGAATCGCTGTTGTCGAAACTACACGTCCTGATTGTATTTTAGCAGGGGTTTTCGTCACCCTCCTCGGGGGCACCACAGATTCCTCGACTGGTTTGTCTTTGAAGGTCAAAAGATCATAAAGTGCTGCAATTTGGTCACCCTGGACAAGGTATACGATCAAAATTGGTCTCGCTTTCGAAACCAGGAATTCATGACTTACCTTTTGCTCAAGAATATCGACAACTTCGCGTAGATGTTTTGCAAGAAGGTTCCTACGAGCGACGTCCGACACGGGATCCATGTCTTTGTACTGATCAGCCAGTTCTACGTAAATCCTTGCGACAAAGAGATCAGAAACATTCCGGACATCAAAGCTGGGTCTTATACCCTTTATAATGCATAAAGTCGTCCTCCAGTTCTCGAATCACCCTTGAGACCACGGTCTGCGGCGGCAATCCTTCCTTCTGTCCACGAAGCTTCCATATGCTTTGATCTTCTTTTGGTTTTCTGCCATCGCCATTCGCCACAGGAGGCTGCCTATCCTCTTCATCCACGAATCCCTCATCTTCATCTTCTTCGTCTTCAAGAGTATTTTCCGCCTCCTTCCGCCATTCCTGGAATCGCGAAGGTAACCAGGATGCTTCTTCGTCTGCACCTGCATTAGCGTACCTCCGGCGACAGCACACATTACAAGTGCGCGCATTGTGCTCTGGTGCTGAGAAAAATAGTCGCTCAAGATGCCCACCCCTGATCTGCGGGAAAGGTGTCTCCTCGACGCGCTGGCGAACACGTTGTCGGGCATTTGAATTCTGGAAATGACGATTCTTCTTCTCTTCTTGATTCATTGTCGTAATATTTTGTCGAGGGGGAGACGCAAGTTTTTGTGCTTGTCTTTTTTCATCTTCATCGTCCGACGTGTCTTCCACGGTTGCACGGCGTGTTTGTTGGCATGCGGGTTCAGGTGGAATTGCGTGATGCTCTAACAATCGTCGTTCCTCTACCTCAGCAGAAATGCGCTCAAACTCTGCCGGTTTCATGAATGGGACTGAAGTGCCCATATCCTCTACTTGGGCGGGAGGTGTTGGAGAACGAGAAGGACCAGGGTTCGAGGACTTAAATTCCATATGGTCTGTGCGTATCACCGTCCTTCTATTCCCCAGATTCCGCGATGGTCCAGCAATCGACGTTGGTTCATATGGTTCTGGCGGTTCTTCAGCTTCTTCCACAGTTCGCACATTTACCTCTCGTATCTCCTGTTCTTTATCCTCCGCTTCTTTATCGAGCGACATTGCCATGTTCGACTCGTCCAAAACCTCCTCCGCTTCTCTAGCACCTCGACGTTCTCGAAGTCCCTCCTCCACCACGCCACGGAGTACTTCTACTTCTCCACCAAGGCGTTCTACCTCTCGACTTAAACGTTCTATCTCCACACCTTTTGCCTTTATCGTCTGCGCGTCGGCATCGCGCAGCTCCCTGAGTTCCATAAGCAGTACACGATGTGATGACAACTCTGCAGTGAGTCGCGTTAGATGTGTACGAAGGGTCGTGATAAGGGCTTCGAGTGCTATAGATAGGAATAAGTGAAACTCCCGCTTACATCACATATGAATTGCAAACCTTTCTGGCCTTCCACAGCTTCTCTATACTTCTGGTAGAGTCCCTCTTGCTCCATGGTGATATCTTTTGCTCGTGTCTTCCCTTTATCCTTCCGCCGTGAAGCCGCAA
>QLON01006834.1:0-11722 GCA_003313675.1 Termitomyces heimii
AGAAGAGCTAAGCAGATAACTGCCTCTACATACTAAAGAAGAATGGCGAGATCATTATGCTGGTCTTAGTATACATCAATGACATGGTGCTCACCACAAAAATTATCATGACTCTGCAAAAGTTCAAGAACAAATTATCCACCAAGTTTGAGATATCTGACTTAGGAGAATTGAAATACATTTTAGGCATTCAAGTCAAATAAACCATTTCACTAAACCAGACAGCATATATCCACCAAATCCTCACATGTTTTGGTATGTCCAAGTGTGTGCCTGTGTCCACACTCTCAGCTACCAAATATATCCTGTCAACCTCACAGTTACCCAAAAACAAAAACAAATGCTCGGAATACTTAAAATTTGCAAACAGTCTGAATTACCTCAAAATTGTTAGCACGTTACTGTATACTACTCAAATGCACCCTGACATCCAATATTCTGTTGGAATTATAGCCCAATATGGCAGCAATCCTGGGAAAACTCATCTGGAAGCCACAAAATGCATTTTACGGTACTTAAAGGGTACTGCTAACTTTATGTTAGTATTTGGAAGAAGTGGGAGCAAGGAAGTAGACCTTGTTGGCTGGACTGATTCCAACTGGGCACAGGACATTGACTCACATTGCTCCATCAGTGGCTTTGTGTTTGATGTGGCAGGAGGATCTGTATCATGGTCAGCCAAGAAGCAATCCACAGTTGTGCTATCAATGGTTGAAGCCAAATACATGGCTGCATCAAATGCGACCAAAGAAGCAATCTGGCTTCAAGTCCTCCTTGAGAACCTTGAATACCCCCAACCATGTGCGAAAGTAATTCATGCAGACAATCAAGGCTGCATAGTATTGGCACAAAACCCAGTTGCCTATTCACAAGCAAAACACATCAACATTTGGCACCATTTCCTACATGAACACATTGAAATGAAAGAAATTAGTCTCTCTTATTTCTCTATGAAGGACCTGCTTGCCGACATACTTACAAAGGCCCTGCCACACAAAATCTTTAAAAAATTCTGTAATGCACTAGGAGTCATGAGAAGATGAAAACCTCATCAAGTGGGAGTAACAAAAGCATTCACCTGTATTCCTCAGTTGTCATCTTATTATAAACCTACAGATACTAACACTTATAAATTCATAAAGAATATTGGACTTGATTGCCCACATGGAGTTTAACTTCTCTTGTTAAACTCCAGGTGAGCATCATTCTATTACACTGTCCTTATATTACTCAATAATATAAACTTCTCTTGTTGAACTCCAGAACTTCAGTTCTGTGTAAATACTAACCCGAGATTTCATCATTGCTTGCCTATGCTGACCGCAACCTTCCTTGTGCACATCCAAGATGTCCTGATGTTAGGTAACTACTAAGGGTGTTCCCCAGTTAAAGAAAGCACATCTATTACAGCATCCACTATGCTTGTAAATATAGAGCATTACAGAACATGGCATTTCATAGACATGTGAGAGCTGCAAAAAGAGTGATAGTGAAGGATTATATGCCTTCACTGATTATAGCCCACAAAAGGGCTAGTGCTTGACTCTTCAAATCAAATGCATATGCATAAAATTAGAGTGTTAGTGGATAAAGCTACTATGAAGTGATCAATTGTATTAGTTGCTTTTAAGAAAGTTCTGGTAATCTGAATTAAGATTAATATAAATACTTTAGAATTTGAAGAGCACCACATCAGGGCTCACACTTGCTTTTGCCCATGTGGCAGAGGTTAAAATAGCACTATTAGCTACTTTTATTGCATTGCAGTTAAAAACAATTGATAATTATTCCATTGTGAATTATGGTATTAGAGTGATTATAAAAGTATCTGGGGAGTATTGCAATGTATATCTTATAATTACTAATATTCCATTTATAAGAAATAATAAAGTCTAGTTGAATTTTGTTAATATTCAGGTGATTATTAATGGTGTAGCTACCTCAGCTCAGAGGCTGAAGTTTGATAAGGCTGATGAGCACCTCAGATGCTTCTGTACTGTGGAGAAGCATTGTGATAAGTCACCCTTAGTTGAGGATGTATTGAATTCAGAGGTAATATAAGCTAGTGTTAGCTTACCTGTAAATAGCCCTATAGTTTTAATGACCAAAGAAGAGTATTAAGATACTCTTCAAAGAGGAGAAATGGATTATAGTAATGAAGCTCAGCAAGCTTTATGCAAGTTAGAGCCAAGTGAGGGGACTGGTATGAAGTCCTCTCCCAGTAAGAAAACAAAGTGGTGTATTTGGAATACACCAGTTATTAAGCTAGTAATTGATTGAGTTATAAATTCAAGAATGTTGCATGAGTAGAACCAGGTCATGTTGTACTTGGCAACATGGATTAATTACAGCTAGCCTACAGTTCAAGGTGAACTGTATTGGAATGTGAGTTCAGAGGAAATATCTTAGCCATATAAGTTCTGGTAGAACTTGCATAGGCAAAATGAGCTGCTGGTATAGCTCAAAGTACCAAATAAATGAGAAATTTATCTGGCAGTGCTTTAAAATGAATATGAACATATACTTTATATCTATAAGCAGCCTAAGGAATCTCAAATTCCTAGGGCTCTAAAAGGAAAATAAAGATAAATAGTTCTATTATTAATAAAAAACAATATATATTGTTTTTGTCAGTAGATTATGAGTACAAAGACATTGTGAATGGCACTAAAAAGGAACTTCTTCCTTGGAGAGAGGTTAATTATCAGATTAATCTCATTAACAAGTTTAAATAGTACTGATATTATTTCATGCTACAATGTCTTTGCTCCCTCTAGAACCAGCTCAGAGTAAAAATAGACCACTATGTGAAGGCTAAGTGGTGGAAGCTGTGTACAGCCAACTAGGCTGCACCTCTGTTGTGCATTTTAAAAAAGAATAGTACATTCTATACAGCTCTGAATGCATGCCAGTGCAATGACAATACAGTTAAGGATGTGACACCTTTACCTAATCAAGAAGTTATTTTCAAAGATGTAGCTTAGATATAACAAAGTTACTAGTTTGCAGCTTATAGTGTATACTCACTGAATCAGACCAGTTTCAGTCTATTGTCAATATATCTACACAAAAAGATAAGCTGCTTACAAAATAGCTAAGTATGGTTATATATAGTAAAATGATTAGATATGTAAATAATTAAAATAGCTATAATAACTATGTAGATCTGTTCATATAATATGCTCTGCTCCACTACATTTAGCAAAGGTGAGGTCAAAAATTAACATCACTAACATATATGAGCAGGTTTGGATATATTTATCAGATGTATTGAAGATGGCATTCTTAACTATCACTAGGACATACTTCAGTAATATCATGCAGATTGACAGCTGCAATGCATTGGCAACATTTCAGCATTTAATGATATTTATCTTTAGTGTCATTGGGCAATAGATGAATTTTTATTTAGATGATATATTTGTTTATTGAGGAGCATGACAAGCATTTGGATGTAGTTTTCAAAAGTTTATGCTAGAAATCAGCTTGACCTCAAATAGAAGAAGTGCAAGCTTTATGCTAAGCATATTGAATGCCTCAGCCACATTATTGATGATCAGGTTATTGACTCTAATGCATCTAACCTGAACCAGATCTAAGAATAGTACATGTCTAGAACCTACAATGATATTCAGCAGTTTGGGAGGTTGGTCAACTATATTAGCAATTTCTTGCTATGTAAATGCTTATATCAGCTACCTGATAGTAAAGACACAAAATGGGTTGTTATTTTATTGGCAACCCTTGAATCAGCAATGTTTTGACATGATTAAGCATATCTGCAGCAAAACACCTATTATTTGGCCTATCAATCATTGTAAAGAGATTTCATCTAGCTGATGTGCAATGCTTTTAGAACAGGCATTGATATAATGTATGGTCAAAGACCTAGCTGGCAGGCCTACAGGCCTGCCAGATTCATATCAAGGAATGCTGTACATGAACTTGAGACTTTGGCAATCCTCAAAGCTCTCTTCAAATGAGAGGGCAAGTTTGGAATATAAAATACATGGAATCACTAATTACAAGGCTCTTAAGTTTTTCAAAACTTAACAGAGCTCATCCAGCATTATTGCTTATCCATGCATTAGCAACACTGAATGGTTTACATGTTCAAATTAGATTTTAACATAACATATGTTAAGAAAGAACTGAACAAAGTAGGAAACTATCTGTCATGCTACCATAAAAGTAATGTGTCTAAAGACATACACTATATTTACAACTATGTGCATGCTGATGTTAGGATTGACTCTGAGAGAGATAATTTTCCCCTTTAATGGGTATTTAAACTTCAGTTGCACATAGAGCAACTAACAGTACCTCTTCACTTCCAATGAAGAATGATGCAGCTGGGTAACACTTTAGTGACCCAGTAAGCAAGGCATGCTCCTTGTAACTTGTCAGATGCACAGCTGCATCAATGCATGAAGTATAGAAATAATACTCTGCTTCCAGAGGTTTTGGCATCTCCAAAGGGCTATAAGGCCTTTAGAGTTGACAGACTTGATCTGGCCCAAGAACTTAGTTGGTATGGAGGTATTATATAGTTCTGATCACTGATTACTTGAGATAACTCACCTAATCTCCAAAGATCTGAATATAGCTATAAGATTGATTTGGGTATGAATTAAATCAAAAGGCCACCACATTTTTCATTCATACTGTCAATAAACTTTATTAACAACATTCTACACATAATTCTTTACTATACTCAAAAAAACTGTACATAGCTACTAAATAAAAGAATCAGAGTATCCTTCACCCTTCATTCACCTTTATATGACATTCTAGGCACCAACTATGGATGCACATAAGACAAGCAAGTGGAGGAGTGACAATGCCCAGCACTGCTATTGAATAAAAAAACCAAGCAAAAATATAAAGCAAAGCAAGAAAATAGTTAAATGAAAATGGATATATGAATAATATCAATGATAATATAAACACAGACATTCTAAGAAACATATTACTACAGCTGTTAAGGAAGACAGACACCTCTAAAAGTGAGAGATGAAATAAGATAGTAATTAAACTAGAGAACATCAGTGAATGAGAGAGAGAAAACAGTAGCAGAGGCAGCAAGAAAGGTGCTTGAGGGTTGCAGAGAAAATATGGTCTTCTTATTATGACAAATTTGTTGTTTTTGTAGAAGTGCCTAAAAGTTTTCAAATTACACAGACTAAAGATAACTGATCTTACTGAACAATTAGTGGTATTGCAGTATTTAGTTCTAACAAGCTCCACCTATGACATTGTATGTATACATTCTCCAGAAATGACACATATGGTATGATGACCAGGTGAGCAGAGGATGAGGCCGATTGGTGTCTTCTTCAACACATCTGAGTACATGCCATAATTGTACGGCAGTGGCTGCTTACCCAAGTCAATTTGGGTCATTTGACCTGTGGTAATGCCAATGCCAAGTACACGCCCAAGTAGATGAATCCTTTGTAACTGTCTAAGTCCCAACATGGAAAAACTGTCGATGAAAACGATGTCTGACTTCGGCAATGCACGTCACATTTTTGTCATCTATTGCGTACGCACATACACACTCTATAATGTTTTAAATTACAATGCTTATTGATACATATTCTTATGCTATCTTTGCTCCACTTATGTCTCACAAGTAAAAATCTATTTAAGCCTTGTCGTATCCTGAAGTTCGAATTGTCTTTTATCTTCGAACTTCAGGTATGCACATACATTGTTATGTTACTTAATTGTCTCTTATCTTCGAACTTCAGTTTATTAACGTTGTATTGTTATATACGAATAAACCTATTATGGGTATACTGCGACAAAAACTTCTGAGTCACCGGGGTATATGGGACATATGATGCAATCACTACATATTGCGTGAGACTCGGATTGGCAGGACAGTATCATAATGCACGACCAACTAGCTCCAGTAGTCGTCTGCATAGTCTACAATCTCTCTAATTTGATTCCTCAAAACTATACGGCCGTGTCAGAATACCCCCGGAAGGTATCGAGCATGGCTTACCCGGTAGCCCTTGGATGGTCAGTAGACGACGTCTCCCACGTGTCCTTGTGTGAGGATACAAACTTGTGAGATGAGGCGGGATGACGTAGTTTCTGGTGAGGTGGAAGGAGTACGATGAGAGCGAGGATGAGTTGCCCTATGCACTCCAGACGATGCAATATTTCTTAGAGAACGAGCGGAAGGGAGAAATGTCGATGTGGCAAGAAACGAGGGCAGTCTCATCAGCGCTATCTAATAGGCGCCGGGGACGGGATCTTTTTTCTTTCAGCGTCTGTCTTACAAGGAGGAGCTGGGGTGTCACGAAACACAATGTGACCCATTAGTTGCAGTAGTCGCTCGGATAGATCGCCATTTCTCTGGTTTGATTCACCTCGTTTATTAACTTTGTCGTGACCCATTGCGAAACACTGGCAGTAGCCGTACAGATAGTGCCGACTCCATTCTGACCTTCTTTTTAATCTCTAACAATTTCCAATGACGGAATGTGAGGTTATTGGCATTTGCCTGGAATGACCAAGAGTCAAATTTATTGATGAACGCTATTATGGGTGCAGAGAACAATGAGTATTCTATAGGTAGTCATTAGTATGTCGTAGTAGTAGACATATGTAGACGCTTACCTTCAGTCATTCCAAGTATGGGTAGACGACTGATTGTTGTGTGTATTCGTATCCGGTTATCTAAAAGAAAATAATTAAGGTTCGTCTGTAAAGTTCAACAAATATCCGTCGTTCGCCACATTGACCACACTTGGAGGTATCCCAGAAAAAAAAAACATAACATTATCGCAGTCGATGTCGTGCCCTATCAATGTCGTGACAAGTCTATTTGCTCAACAATGGGCATTCTGGGAGGTACTAGACACCTGGATAGAGTCACAGTAATAGCGTTGCGTATTCGAATTGGAGTCCTGAAGGAGCAACGATAAGACCGTGTAGCACTAAATAAGTTCGGTAGTCCTCAGTCTCAATAATAGAATTGTATTGAACCTGTAGCATTAAGTAAGTTCGGTAGGCTACAGGGAACGTAAGTTAGGAGGGAATCAATATATTAGGAGTTTTAACGCACCCTCTAGAACTGAGGGGCGGGAATCGGAAACACACGCCACATAGGGAAGCCGGTGGCTGAAAAGGACTGTATAGTACGATCGAGTTCGATCGTACATTTCTAGTAACCGGAAGTAATAGAACGCCGCCGCAGCGGCAAGAGTCTACTCCAACAGACCGTACAGCAAACTTTTACCTGACCTTAACTAGACCTAAGTAGCAGGTATCAAACTTTAATTTTTGTTGGATTTAACGAAGTGTCGGCGTGGTGGCATGATTCCTACCACACTTCAGAGAACATGTACTTCACCGACCTCTTCGCATTTCTTGTCAATATAGTTCCTCACATAAAGTTCTTTCCAACTCTTTTAGAGAAAAGTGGGTGCTAGTGACTTCCTTCCCCGTGCTCAAAACCACTAATCAGTTGTGAAGACGAGAACATTGCGACTATCATCAAACATCTCCTCCATAACCACGATATGAAATCAGCTGAATGCCCTTCTCTGTGTGCTACCGACAAAGAGCTCGAATCTCTCATGCAGAAAAGAATAGAAGAATATCATGGTCTATCTGCTGAACAGACAAATGAAATTGTGCCGCTTCATCTAGCGGCAAGTCTGGTTGAGGTATATCTATAACAATAACTGCTCCCTACCACTCATTGAAACTCACCATACCTAGTTAGCATACCACAAGTGTTCACCTGCTGAAAAATTGAATATCGCGCTGTTGAACTGGTAAGTTGAATCACTAGTATGTCAAGCCTCTTATATTCTGGTGAATCCATTCAAGGTACCTGATCTACATTGACAATCAATCTCCAAAGGACGTTACTCCATTCATCGCATTTCAGAGGCGTTTCCTACAAGCTCTACCTCAACTTGACCCTCTCCTCGATGGTCTCGCGTCTTGCCTCCACGCAGTTTTTAATCTCTATCCTGCCTTTTTCGCCAATTTAATTGTCAACTCCATATTCGATTCCATCGTGGGGGCCTGTACTGAGCTATCGATCGAGGTTCAATCACAAAACATCTCGACGCTGTTTCCGTCGTTCCTTCGTCAACGAAATGGTGCAGGCTTGGCCTATGCCTTGATGATGTTTCCCAACTCCGTCCAGCCTGTCAGCTTTGCCGCTTGCTTTCAGCTCCTAGCAGATATGGACTTTTGGATTGCAGGCGTCAATGACATCCTTTCGTAGGTATCTATCAAACCTGATGGTGCAAAGCTCTCATCGTCCTGGATAGGTATCACAAGGAGAGCGTTGCTGAAGAGTTTAACAACTACATCTCGAATAGAGCACATGTGGAGGCTAAGACGCCATTGAAAGTGGCTTCCGACCTTGAAAGAGAGATACTGCGTTCAAGAAACTTTATTTATGCGACACTAGCGGCCACTGCTGGACAAGAAGCTGTTAAAATTTGGCGGACTTGGGAGCATGGCTTCATGTAAAAATAAATCATCTTTCTGGTACTCTTAATTGACATGCTTCTGTTTGTAGAATCTGGCATTTGCAGCAGGACCGGTATATGTTACGAGACCTCCAGCTTGGATTATGATTTCTCTCAAGAGTGATTGATACTGTGATAGATTGTCAAGAATTGACCAGAAAAGGAGAAAGAATCAGGAGATCAGAGTGAAGTAGACAGATAGCAGAGAAAAGATGAGTCAGTGGGTACCTAAATAGAGATAAAAAGAGTGGGGTGAAAGTAGACAGAGTCTATTAAGAGAAATGAAAGGTGAAATGAAAAAGATTAAAAATGGAGGAAATCAAAGAGAAAACAAGATGAGAATGGAATGATTTGGAGAGATCAATAGGCAAAACTGAAGTTGAGAATAAGTCACCATTATTGCCACCTTGTATTCTTTCAGTGGTTGTTTCAGTAAACTCGGGCCGTTGGTCTCTGTTTCCTTCCCTTCTGCTGCCTTGTTTGCCTCTTTGTCTGATCTTTCATTACCTGAGATACCAGTCTGACAAGCTGTCCAGTACATCTCAATTTACATGCATGTATTCATCTTCCTGATCTTCTGAATATCTTCTGAATTCCTTCCAACACTTTGTCCACAGGTATTCCTATAGTTGCATCCCATATCCTTCTTCAGCCTCTCACTTCTCTTCTCAGTAACTCCATGCCCAGAATTTGACCCACACTGATGGAATCACTGTCAACACAGGATAGAACAATAGGAGCTAAGTGATCATATTTTATTTTGACTCAACTACTAAATATAGGAACTCAAGCAACAAGCATTTACCATTGTCTGACACTAGCACAGAAAAAGGGAGTTGACAAGCTTCAATTGGCACTGAGCTAATCCAAAAATGACCCTTATATCTATCACTTAATGTGGCACATGATTAAAAATTGTCAGGCACTTTTAACACTACAAAATATTATAGCAAAACCATTCCCTCAAAGAACTGAATAAAACAAGGCAGTCCTTAACATTGGCAGGTCAGCACAAGCTCTAAACATGTGTAGCACTATAATTCAGAAGCAATTAATAGGATAGCAAGCCACATATTGAAATGCTGAAAAATGATTAGAAGGTAGAAGGATGGGAAAGAATTATGATTTCAGTGGATGCTGAGAGTGTAGTGAGTTGTTCTAACATTATTGTTTCTTAGCAATGATATTTTTTTGTGATATAATGCCAAATTGAATAGTTGTCTATATAGCAGTGGAGCACTAGCATATATTGGCAATTAAGGTTTTGTAATATAAAAGCTGTACTGCAGTAGCAACAAGCAACAAAGAAAATGTACTGGACTTTTCCTCAAAATGTTTATTGCTCATTTTTATGCTGTCTTAGTGCTTTTAGCCTCAACTTGTCACTATATTTTACATTTACAACTATGCTTCTATTATTGTTGCTTATGGAGGTTATTCATGTACTTTATATGCTTTTGCTATCTACATCTTTGACATACTAAGGTTTATGCCAACCTAGCATCTCATTTGATCAGTGCTAAGGAACTACTTATAAATACTGCTACCTACATAACCACTCTTTCATTGAGTGTTAAGTGGGATATTATCCAACTTGACATTTTTGCCTAGATTGCTGGCTCTCTCTTTTTGTTCACCATAGTTTCACCAACTTGATGGCACTTAAAGAGTGATATATATTACTATTACTAACTCTTAACATGCTCGTTGAAAACCTATTCAGACTCTTCTGCTAATATAGTCTCATGCTCAACTATTATATTGTTTTATTACTTATATTGCTAAGGTTTTATCATATGTAGCAGGTCTTAGCAAACTTTTGCTATTTCTTATTTTACCATTTATTTAAAGTTTTTTAGCTTTTTTCTCCTGCTCAGCACATTGATGAATTTGCTATTAACACAGGATAGGACAATGGGAATTAAGCTATCTTATCTTATTTTGATGCACTTAACTAACTACTGGATGCAAAAACTCAAGCAATAAAAAGTCACCACAGTCTAATACTAGTGCAAAAGAAGAAAATTAATAAGCTTTAATTGGCAATGAGCTAGCTTGAATATAGAGGACTTTGGTTAAGAAGCTTGAGATTGTAATACATCTGGAACTTCTAGCATTACTGTTAGGTAACCACCTTTTTAAAGGTTCTTTACCTTATGCTTCATTCTAATTTTCATGCTCTTTTACCCTAATTCATTTGCTTTCTATTGCCTTCATTAAACTCCTCACTGGCTGAACCATAGAAACAAATTTTCAAATTGGTTGAGCTATGAAAACCAGCTTTTTTATTGATTTTAAGGCCTTTGCCAGACCCTAAAAAATAAATCACTTTCAATAAGGGCTTTAATGAAGCCCTCATCAAAAGTAATTCAATTCACATGGCCCCATAACCTAGTGAATATGTGACCTGTGACTGTGACATCAATCACATTAGTCACACTGTGTAACAATGTCACACCATAACATTGCATGTGATAGCCATGTGACTTGACCTCAGAATATTTTCTATTAACTAGCAGAGTAGCTTTTTAAACTTATTCTCTTTAAATCTTTCTCTACTAGGTTTATTTTATTATTTATACATATATTATCTTTATTAATATATCTTTGGATCTCTTTCTACTAGCTGTGTGACTGAGCTACAGCCTCTAAAAATCATTCTTATAATCATCCTTCTAGTATTACTTAATTTGGCATATAATCAAAAATTATTAGGCACTTTTAGCATTACAATATAATTATTTCTATATAAAAGCAGAATAATATCTCAGAAAACTGAATGAGACAAAGACAAGGTTTAATATTGGCATAACAGCATAAACTCTTGACCCATATAGCATAATAATTAAGTAGCAATTAATAAGATGGAAATACTTCTATAGAGATATAAAAAATAAAGAATAATTAAAAAATACAAAGATAGAAAGAAAATACAGTTTTAGTAGATGCTAAAGGCATAGTAGATTGAGCTAACATTCTTGCATCCTTGTAATAATATTTTTCTTATAATGAATTTATAATTCAAATAGTCATTACATATAGCAATAAAGAACTGGCACTGTATATAAAACCCTAATAATATCTTGTAATATTTTGAAATATTAAATCAAACTACTATTGAAGTATTAAAGTATTGTGCATGCAATAGATATAAATACACACTTTATGGCAGAATAATGCAAACTTTGTTTTTTTTAGCTTATCACTTGCTTTTG